>JBCAUG010734642.1:0-26299 GCA_038406175.1 Haplosyllis leylae | reverse complement strand
AAGTACCCCCCTGGTTGGGTCCCCCCCCAAGCTGAGAACCCCCCCCCCCAGCGGTGGGACGGAGTACCCCCCCCCCTCCACCTGTGGGCCTGACTACCCCTCGACCTGTGGACAGACAGACACGCCTGTGAAAGCATTACGTACGCCGGCGGTAAAAATATTTTAGCAAGACAGAAGAACCCACTTAGATGAATCCCACTTTTCAAACAGAATACGTAAATTCTCACTTGTTTCATTGACTTGATAACGATAAGGAGGACATTCGTACTCTTCTCTGTAAACTGCTAACGTTTTGTTGCCAGTACTCGTAAAGCCATCAGGGTTATGGTTAAGAGAAAACCATCAGAGCCAGTACAAAAAAAACGTGATTGTCAAGGTTGGTACACAAAATCACGAAGGTCAAGGTCAATCCAAAGCAAATGAAATGTTGTTGCTTCTCTGGAAACAGGAGTAAGCTTGGCCATGTTTCCCAGCATATGAGGGTGCGAGTGCACACCCTAGTGTCGTACTTTTAACTGTAATTATGATCAACATAGAACCATCTGTTCGGTAGTCCAACATATACCGACTTCACCTGAGTAGCAGTTGGGTATTCATCCTTGTGATTACATCATGACACCCCGAAAAGACTGAAATAAAATCAAAATATACGACAATGGTAATATTATCGTCTTACAACTTCTAATGAACTACACGGTAATTTTCTAGTTTTCTTTGTTTTGTTCAGGTAGCACGGACTAATTTCCGACAGAAGCCCGGCATGGGTGGATCTGGTTGCTACCTGTGTGGTGAGGACAACCACAGGTAAAAATATGACGTCATCATGTTGCCGTTTTGACGTTACGTCATTCTGCATGATGCGCGTGCTCACGAGTTAGCAGCTGTCGACTTGATTGCATAAATTACAATTTGTGAAACTCATAATTGCTATTAAATAGAACGAAGAAATTTCAGTTGTCCCACTTTAAAACAGAGACAGGGGCTAGGACCTATTGTTTCGATTGTCCAGATACTTACTGCAGTTCAGTTCATTGTGTATTTACCATAAGGCCTTTCGAACTTTCAGACGACGGAATGTTGTGCCACCTTGTTGTGTTATATTTTGTGCATGAAAGAGCATGGTTGGCTTTCCACCCAAAAGCCCATTCTCAATTCCAGACGTAATAAAGTAAGATCGCTCACGATTGCTCATTGTGTTTTCAATACTTTCAGGACAAATGCGTGCCCAAAAGACCCAAGGAACGCACGCTACTCACCGTAAGTACATTCATAGTACTACCTCTCTATCACAGTCACCTTCAGTAAGTACATCCATAGTACTACCTCTCCATCACGGTCACCTTCAGTAAGTACATCCATAGTACTACCTCTCCATCACGGTCACCTTAAGTAAGTATATCTATAGTACTACATCTCTATCACGGCCACCTTCAGTAAGTACATCCATGATACTACCTCTCTATCATAGTCTCCTTCAGTAAGTACATCTATAGTACTACCTCTCCATCACGGCCACCTTCAGTAAGTACATCCATGATACTACCTTTCTATCATGGTCACCTTCAGTAAGTACATCCATAGTACTACCTCTCTATCACAAGTCACCTTCAGTAAGTAGTACTACCTCTGTATCACGACCACCTTCAGTAAGTACATCCATAGTACTACCTCTCTATCACAGTCACCTTCAGTAAGTACATCCATAGTACTACCACTCTATCACAGTCACTTTCAGTAAGTAGTACTATCTCTCTATCACGACCACCTTTAGTAAATACATCCATAGTACTACCTCTCTATCAGTGTCACCTTCAGTAAGTACATCCATAGTACTACCTCTCTATCACAGTCACCTTCAGTAAGTACATCCATAGTACTACCTCTCTATCACGGCCACCTTCAGTAAGTATACCCACAGTATTTCATTTGTTTCACAGTCACATATGTGTAGGTACATCCACAATACCATACCTCCTACATGGCACCCTTTGGTTAGTACTTCCCCATTACTACATTTCTTTCACGGCCGACCACTTCTGTATTGTCCATGCACTGAGTCCCACATTCTAACCCGCTGGGCCATTCTTAGTTGCTTCAGACCAAGGTCCTTGGTCTGAGTCAACCAAAAACCCGACGCAGAAATTGCCTCTTTAAGACGCCGAAGCGAGCAGTCTTGCCAGCTGCCTTTGCTGATGTATCGGCAGCCATGTTTCGTTGCTAGATTATGGTCTTGCCTTTCGCCTTCTGTGATAGGTTGCGGCTTTTCCCGCACTTCATGGCTCCATCCCTGGTCTTTGGTCACAAAACCAAATGCCAGGAAACTAAGCATCAGATCTTCCTGGTTTTTGGCCAAAATATAGACAATAATGTAAGGAATCTAATTCTGTTTGTCTTGGGGTAGAATAAGATCCATCCCCTTGTCAACTTGCCTTGGTTGCCCCAGAGCTCGGTCTAGATAGGCCACGGACAGGGTTGCCTATCTGGGCCTTGATCTGGGGCAACGAAGGCAATTTACCGGGGATGGGTCTTTAATCTCAAGTACCTTGCTAGAACGAGCAATATTTTTGCACCAAAATCATTGACAACGCCAGTTCACACGGGGTAGTTTCCATTGCATCTTGCTGCTCATTGGCAGCGAGACCCACTGTGCCTGATGGTCTCTCGCTAGAAGCGGACTGTCGCAGAAAAAGTGCTGAGAAAAATAGTTTTTGAGCTACATATTGAATTCTCGTAGAACATCGATTGTGCTGAGACGTTGTTTTCATCGGTTCTTTCCGACGTTTACGTTTCAGTTACGACAGGCCAGGAGCGGACCCGTATAGAAGACCGTCCCCTTACGACCCGTACTACTCACGGTACGCCGACCCACGGTACCCAGCAGCCCCGGGCGCAGCAGATCGTTCCTCGGCGACCCCCGAGGCCTCCGACCGCTACCGATCATACCCAGCTCCGGCTGATCCGTACCGCCGACCTTTGCCTCCTCCCGGGCCCCGTGACCCCTACACCGACCCGTACTATTCAAGGGACTACTACGGTGCCAGACAACCACCGCCAAGGTATGACTGACTCTCTTAACACGCTTTTGTAACTGTTGTCCACTAAGGTATATCCTTCGAAATATGGGACGTTTAACTGAATATGATTGAAGTGTAATCTGGGTAGAACCTCAGGTTTTCCGTGACTATTGAGCGGCCACCTTCATTTAAAGGACAGAAAATCCAGGAGTGAAGAATTCCACTTTGATGACTCGTTAATATGCAAGTCTAAACTTAATTCATTACCAGACTTGTGCAAGTCTAAACTTAATTCGTTACCAGACTTGTGCAAGTCTAATACCCCCGCCCCCCTCCACCCAAGTTCGGGATTCCTTCTGTTTCCAATGCTCATTTCAATCTCACCTTGCATGGGTTCAATCTCACCTTGCATACTCCCCTCCATGCGAAAATAATAGCTTTCACCTTGCGTAGAAAAATTCCCAAGATAGTCGTGAAGCAACCCCGTTTCCATCAATAAGGTAACTCTCTATACGAGTCACCAAAAATATAGTAAGGTGTACGAGTTATGCCCATTGCGTTCAGTTTCTTTGTATTACTGTACCCATTTAGGGCGAAAATATCTTCAATACCAAGTGACTGTAAACGGCAGGTTCTCTCACTCGAAGCCAGTTTGTTATGATGACATTCAAATATCAAAATTGAATGTTACATCAGATCCTACTATGAGCAAATATCTTAATATAACACAGTTTTGTTCAAGACAGGTGGTTTACGGTACAGTTCCTGGGATTCCACACTGTCTAAACTCCGTTCTATCTCGAGTACACAACTCATGCCTTTACTCATTGCAATGTCATTTTTCGTGTTTCAGGGATCCATACGCGTCCGCTTACTACGCTCCCAGGTAAATTAATGCGTGGTTTGTGCGTGTGTGTGTGGTTCAAGATGTATGGGTGTGCGTGTTCGGCTCCTTCGAGCTTCGTATTTTTTGTCGACTAACGGTACGTTTGCATTGAACGAAAACAAATATTGAATGGCGGAAAAAGTCGAATTTTTTCACCTTTGCTTTCGCTTTCACTTTCAATCAGTGTAAATGCACCCTAAGTCGTTTTTACTGACATAGTTACTGACAATAGTTTGCTTACCTGATAATCACAATTACTAGTACCCAATCAAAATTCGTCATTCGCTTTTTACTTTTAACATATTTTCACCACTACGAAGTTGTTATCGAACAATCGGTTTTTGTACGCTATGTCGAAATATCCGCGCAGAGATTGGTCAAAAGCAGTTAAACTTTGCTACTGTGAATGGGTCCCGTTAAAAAAGAGTTTATATTCTAGGACGAGGACGAATTCGCTAAAAAAATGAGTTGCAATGTGTCACGTGGCAATATACAGGGCAATCACAATTCCAGAACTAATTCACCAAGAAATTCCATGTTTGAAAAAAATTCAGTGTAATTATTGCGAACCCGCCCTCGAGTACACGTTGACGTCAGCGCTTGTTTCTCGTCTAACAGAAGCACGTACGGTACGTCGAGCAGAGACGACGCCGACTCGGGTGATGACGTGTAACCATGGAAACCGTGATCAAACGCAAACTGAACTCAACGCAGACGCTATGCGAACGTGAAACGCTACGTAGACGCTATATATTTTTGACGCGCTACTAAAACAGAAACTTGTGTGAACATTCTTAAAAAGCGTAAACTCGCTCTGAGGAGTACAATTCGGTGGTAGTTTACTTTGACGTTATTTGAACTGAATAATTCCGTTTTCTGTAAAAAGTTAATCCCTTAACGCGTGAATCGTGACGTATCCTCGGTGATTATTATGTTTGTTGTAGTAATTTATTTGTTTCGTTGTAATCTATTCTCCGAAATCTTAATCTGGTCAAATAAACACGATTTAGCGGATCGCGCAAAACAGGCTGAACTTCTTTAAACACTCGGGGAAAAAAGAAAGAATTTTTTTCACAGAATATCGCTTGTTGCCTCGTGCTTCAGTTTCATTAACGAGCTTGTGGCCCACCGCGAAATTGTTTTCCTCTCGAAGTTTGGAAGGGTCCAAGACAATGGCGGATCTAGGAAATTGGGAGAGCTACCATCCTATGTTTTGCCAAATTTCTGAGACCCCCCCATGGAATTGGAAAAAATTGCTCGAAACTCAGGCGCGTGCCCCTGGTGCCGCCCCCCCCCCCCGATCCTGGATCTTGCTGAAACCACGTACAGGATGACTCTTCGAATTACAAAACTTATGTCCAAAAATATATCGTAACGTTCTTCGCTCAATAATGTAAATCCGAGACCTCAACGGAAAATCAAAACACGTTAGCGCTGGAAACTCGCGACTATACGATTAAGATAGCGGTCCGACAGTGGGAGCTGTAATCCCACCTGATTCAGGTAATGCTCGTACCATTTTTTTTTGAACGCGGTAATGATCGTTTATTGAGGAGTTGTCGGAATTCGCGTCGTCGTTAAAAATGGGCGTCGTTATTGATTTATTCGTTAAAAAATTGAATCGCATCGTACATTTGGCGTTCGGCTGACATCATGAAATGATTTCGCAATACTGGGAATTCGGCAAAGCATTGTCTTTCGTGCAGCGGACAACATCTCGTGAATTTCGTTATCGCTTTGTATGCAACAACCTTAACAAAACAAACAAATATTTCTTAATTCTGTTTCACTTTCTTTGTAAAATTTTTAGAAAAGAATACGAGAATATGAAGAGGGAGGGGGGCACCTACTTCACGTGACGTCACTAATGTTGTCGACTTGGTTGTCAAGGTGAGTATGAACATTTTTATGGACTTTGGTGTTTAATACAGTAGCTTTCACTCACAACAGGCACCGAGCTAAACCGAGCAGATTTCTTTATATCAAAATAATTGACAAAGCAAAGTTAAAACGTTTCGAAACAACGAACAGTTTCTTATGTCGTTATGAGCGAGATCCGATATTTATGAAAGTTCACATGTTCTTTGATCTCAATTCACTTTATTTTACAGATTAAACTCCGAGGTCTTAAATGGAAACGAGGCAGCAAAACATTAGGCAGCCAGTATAGTACGCAGCTCATTAAAACTGTTGAACGGAACCGGAAGTAGTATTTCAGAAACAGTATTTCGAAAACTGGAAGTGATGTTTCGGGAACCTGAAATTGTGTATCAAACAGGACATTGATAGTATCAGGTTTAATTTTAATCGATATACTTTTGTATTGTCAAAGCTATTGTCAATGAGACTGTTGAATATGCTGTGGACCAATACTGCTGCATCAGCATTCCTTGTAAATTTTTACGTTAATGTTTTACATTCAAAATTCCTTTCTTGCGCATAGAATTGAAATGAATGCAATAAAAGTTTTAAACATAGCTCAACCTCTTTATGAAAAACAATAAATTTTGTAACAACAACCAAACTAAAACACAGTGGCGACCGCTGACGTGTAGGTGAAAAGGTCTCCTTGCGTAAAAGTTGTAAGAGTCCTTTAGATCAAGGAGAAAGTCAGTATCACAGGATCCACGTCTTTATTTACATTATCGTCTCGTGGTGTGGTACATGTTTCCTTTTATTTATGCCTGGTGTCATAATCATACTAACATGGTATTGCATTAGCTTGAATATAAACCGTGAGATCGTGTTTTACAAATACATGTATGTCGTAAATAACGCTTCATAGGCTGAGTACGTATTAGTGATGAACATAGAGGGACCAATAACATAGGCTGAGTACATGAAAACATGAAGGATGAATAAATATAATGTTCAACACAGCTTTCACAGAAATCCAGGGTGACTTAGTAAAGATTAGTGTTGAACATAGACGAATCCACGGGCATGAATGATGAGTAGAAATTAGTAATGAACACAGGTACCAATAACGTGGAGTAGAAATTAGTGATGAACACAGATGTACCAATAACGTGAACGCTGAATACGTATTAGCGTTGAACACAGAGGGCACCACTGACGTAATGATCACAGATTTTCGTGTAGGCGTTGAAGGCGACAGCTGTTGTATTAGGATTCCCAGGTTCCGTATAACTGGACAGGATCACACAACGAGGACCTGGAACAATAAAGCAAGATGTCAGGTAGATGTGACACCAGGATGAACCAAAAATATTGTTAGAATCCCTAGAATGACATGATCATTAAGTTTGTGGTCCCTCAAAATAGGTGTGCATGAAGACCAAAAATTCAAAAACAACTGGATTTCCACGTATTCAGAAGTCTGCGACAGTTCTTTACCGAAACGAGAATTGTAAGACCAGTTTCCATGGTGATAACTGGTGTATCTCACCTGCCATGGAGACGTCCCGCTCCAAGGAACTGATAGGTTCGTTGTTTTCGCCCCAGGAGTATCCTTGCATCCAGAACTCGCTGAATATTCCGGCGTTTACCAACTGAAAAGTTAGGTACAGAACGCGTAAAATATCCTGTGAATTACAAATAGCACTTCAAATGGCAAGCATTTTAAATCTACACGTCAAACATCGTTTCAGAGGTGAATTTTTTTCATTACTTGATATTTACCGCCCGCAACCGAAGGTTACGGGACGGTAATGTTTTCGTTTTGTTTGTCCCGGGATACTCCCTGCCCACTAGTCCCAGGTCCTCTCCCCGGGGGTACCCCCTGTCCTGCCCACTGGGAGGTACCCCAGGGCAGGTGGTATCCCCCCCCCCGAGATAGGAGAGCGAGTGATGCTACGGCGCGGGCGGTAGGCCCCTTGCGGTCACGCAGGAGGACTTTCTTGTTCAAATGATACTTTCCTCTTTGAAAGCAAAATGCCGCACATAAAAAACGGCGATGTCGATGGTACGTGCAAACGAACCCTAATCATGAGGCCTATGTTTGGGTAGACCTATTAAACGAAATCGTTATAAGATGGAGAACGTCGATTGATCCAAATTCTGTTCTTGTAGGATTAATGCCTTGCCACACGTTTGCGTCTTTAAGTATTGAAACCATTGCAACAAGTGGAAATGTTCACACATATTTTTTGCGTTTGCGTAAAGTAGATAGGAATTTTTACATGGCCGTGAGACTTAGACGTAAACATGTGTGAACCAGCCTTAAGGTTATAACGACATGATCAACTTACGATGTTCCCTACACCTATAGCTTCCCTGTCTGATCTAATGTATGCTAGGTCACTACGCACGTCCCTGGTGATACAGGTGCCTTCTGCCTCCCATTTAGTCATCATTCCCGGTAGCAGATAGTACATGGTCGCATTGTACAGAAACTCTAGGAAACAATGACCCACAACTTCAGTTTATTCCTATTTAAGTCATATTGTCATTTAGGGCATTTTGAAATACTAAGATTCACAGTTGGTGATAAGTTCGGTTTGCAAATATCTTAAAGTTTCAAACTGTTTGTCACCAAAAATATTTTTACCATAAAATTTGCAATGTTCTTTCCAATTTGCTGAAGAAACAATGGACAACAAGTTACCAACAGTTCCATCCGGATGTGTCGTCACACTGATGCTTCCGGTTGTCGTTGTCGTCGCAGTAGTAGTTATCGTACTGACAGTTGTTGTCACTTGTTTTAAACATCTGTCGCCAGTCCATCCTGTTGAAGAATATGCTCCTGTCAAGAATATCTTTTTGGAACTGGTCGATTTCAACGTTTCAAACTGTTGCAAATCTTCTGCCGGGGGAAAATACAAATTCAACCTTGCCAAATTGTTGAGCAGTAGATCATAAACTCTATTCAAGTTTTTCCTAAATAACACAAATCTGACATTTCTGGCTTTTTTGTACAAAACTGACAACAGGGCTTTAAAGTTTCAGCAAAAAAACAAAGTTGCCTCCAGTGAGAATCAAACTCACAACACCAACCATCACTGGATTAGAATTCCAATGCCTTACCCACTAAGCCAATCTGTCATTCCTTGCCAGTCTCAGATTTTCAGACCCTTATAAAGTCATGCCTTGTTGAATTCAGAAATGATTAAAGTCCAAAAAGTGAAGTTGAGCATGAAACAAAAGTTCAGTTTAAGGATCTTCTATTCAACACATGTCTGGGTGGCAGAGTGGAATAGGCATCTGCCTTCTAGTCCATAGATGGTTAGTGTTGTGAGTTCAATTCCCACTGCAGGCAACTTTATTTTTTGCTAATTTTGAAACCCCTTGATGTCAGATTTGTGTTATTTTGGGAAAACTCGATTGAACAGGCAAACAAATAGATGTGCGGGTGGGGTGATTGAATTTGTTGGTACAGTAGGTAGACTGGTTACTGCTCTGATTACAATCCGTGAATTGGTTGTATCAGTTACAGACGGAGTTACCACACTGTTCACAAAAGTCGTCACGTGATTGGTTGTTCAGTTGATAGATGCTTACCTTAGTTATCTTAGGTGAATGGTTACAGACGGATTACCATGCTCATATTTACCGCAAGTTGATTGATTGCCAGGTAGGTTGGTTACCTTGGTTACAGACAGGGTTACCATGCTGATCACAGAAGCCATGTGTTTGATCCACTTGACAGAACACTTCACACCTGGCACCACCTGTACACTCTTCACAGTCATAGTAGTCATCACTGCACTCAAACCACACTTTCATTGTCAACCTACAGGCATTAAGGGTTAGTCTGGTTATTAGTAAATGTCACATTTAGCACCAAGAAATATTCATGACTTTTAAGGAATATTAATGGTTGCTAGAGGGAGCCAGAGTTTGCTATCAATTGATGTGTTTGCTCTCTTTTTCGAACGAGGCGAAAAGATCCCCCAAAGATCATTGTGATCTGCCCCACAATGTGATTGGCTGACTCACTATGTCCCACAATGCAATTGGTTGACTCACTGTGTTCTTCCCCACAATGTGATTGGCTGTCCGGTGCTCCACGCGGCACTCAGCTCTACTCAACCAATCAGATCATCCACGTGATTGTCACTGTTCCAGCGATCCCAATCCTTTACTTTCACCACGATCGTGTATGACGACTACAATGTTGATACAAGAAACGACGCGTTAAATGTTGATACATGATAGTGGACGCAATTGGAGATTTTCTGTAAATGTGTGAAGTTACACTGGAGCCTGTTTGAACAGTTTAATTAATTTCACAAATTCAGTCGAAGGTTCTATTTCTGAGCTGTAATGACGTTAGCATACTTACGTCGAGATATTCGACCTGATCGATTCTAATCGGATTGTTCGTGTCACCGATTGTGTCGCCAAAGACGATGTGGTTTTCATTGTCTATGTGACTCGTTTTAACGTAGCCCCTTTCCCTGCAACCGGCTTCTGTGTTGGATCTGAAATCATGATTAAGTTGACAGTGTAAGAAGGAAACAAGTGGGACTTTTTGATGGGTTTAAGGAGATCAGTCGTTTCTGTGGAACCAGTTTTTGACTTGTGGTGAAGTTTACCCTGGGGTTTTGAGCCAGTTTGAATCCCCTCCCTTGCAGTCATCGTGTATTGAACTCCTCAAATTTACTCAGAATGTGACAGATGCCGATCTCCTGACAGCCAGTATGACAGTCAATCCCTTTTTCCACTCACTTTGTCAAATTGAGGTTTGATGACAGAATTAGGTAGCCCTTTGGGGTTAAATGTTGTACTTACCTGTTGGGTGATTCATCTGAATTACCTATTTAAATCACCTATTAAGAACACATCTTAATTACCTGGTGTACTCACCTGTTGGTGACACAGATCTCAAAGTAGTGATCACACCCATCACTCTGACAGGCCACACCCCTTCCGTCACAACAGTGTCCGTTGCTCCCCTCTCCGTTCGGGTTATCAAACTCCAGGAACTGGAGGTACAGAGTTCCTCCAGATTCTACAAACTTAAAATAACATGTGAACCACACAACCTGTAAACATTGCTCACTGAAGTTTGGGCTGAACATGACATGACATCGTCGTTGCCAAGGATTACCACGAACAAGAGACAAGAAGTTTAAATTCAAGTTCAAAACATCAATTCATCAGTAGTTGTGTATTTTAGATTGAAGCTACAATTTAAGAAATTAGAATTTTTACCCCAGTTGTTGTTGAAAGAAGAAAAACAGCTGACATTAATGAACCCTCCATTGTGAACGTTTTATTAAATCCAAGTTGATGTGATAAAACCAATTGTAGTACACTAAGTTGAGTGTGGCCTGAACTGTATCCTGTTTGCATTCAATTAATTGAGGCTTGTAGTGCTGACTAATGTACTGAGTAGCAATATAATTGTTACTAAGCATGTAATGATGCGCCATTATTTTCTGCCTAAACCAATCCTTGCTGATATGCTGGGTTACACTAAGGACTGCTTACAGCGAAGTTGGTTACAACCAGTTACCGGTTAAAACGAGCTGATGTCTCTATTTGCAACATAATAAGTTCGGTTTCAATGAACACCCATTGCAAATGAGTAGCTTCTTTTGAATGATTTTACTAGTTTTAAGCTGGATACAGTGTTTTTGGCTGTGACCGTTTTTGTAAGTATACATCTCTTTGAAATGAGAATACCAGGACCAGGCCATAACGAAAATACATTTTCCGTTAACAATGCTTCATAAAAGATTAGATATGTATTAAAATGTATCAACATGAAAGCAATATCACAAAGAATAAGCGAATATTGTCTGTTACAATTTTATTGTTATTTTTAGCTCAATGACAGACGTTTGAGTTAATGCCTATAAGGCAGGAGCACCACTAAAATAACATCAGCTTTTTTGACATTCAATTACTTTCCCGAAAGAGGGCAGTGTCAATGCATATACCCTTTAGACAGAGGCCCTCACTGAAGTAGGTATTTGATGGAGAAATTTACTTGTTCCGATTGGAGAATTCTAACCACCAGAGGACATTATGGAAAATGATCAGAAGGTGATGGCATCTGGGTTTTTTTTCTGCATAATAACTCAGTTGTATTGGGATATATCTGCTCCTTTCATGAAGTCACATTATTTTTTCAAAACCTACGTCATTGACCAATGCAGTAAACTGTAATCTACAAGCTTTCCCCTTACGGTTCCAACATCCATAGCAACCACGCATGGATAATTGCTAGCAGCGACCAACTTGATAATGCCCAATTTCGGATGCACTGTGCAAAAATCCGGGGACATGTCTGCCCCATTTTGAAGTTGAGATTAGTGTCCGCTACACCCCAAAATACTCAAACAATCAGAATAACACATCGTGACAACTCATTTTAGCTATACTGGATACAGCTAAAACCAATAAGTTGAAAATTATTATGAGATACGATCCGGTTCGCAGGACACTATCTTTCACGATACATAAAGAATACATGAAGAATGGAGATGTTCGAATCCAGTATAGCGAGGCGGATGGCCCTCCGTGTATAAACATACCCTTGCACTCATTTTAGCTGATCCAAACCGGCAAATGAGTCCAGTGGGATTTAAATTTTTTTCATGCTAGGACCCATCCCAAGTAAAAATAATGTACACAGGTCTATTCAGGTTATTTGTAGATTAAAATTATTTATGAAATCTAATTGGTCTTTCTTTAATGTGTTATTAATTAATGTGCATTTTGGGATATAATCTCCAAATCCTACGAAACAAAGCTTACATCATGTAAACAAAGGAAACACGTAGTATGAAAAGCATTGATATTGCATACAACACCACCTTCTAACTATATTTATTTTCTGGAGACTCCTCAGACTGACAGCTCATGTGGTGAAGCAGTGGTTTAACCCATAGGAACGTAATCTGAAGGAAGCAAGTTCAAATCTGATTCACAATTTACAAACGTAAACAATTTGGGGATGTAATCCCTAGTGATGTCAAACGAGGTTTTCACAAACTCTCCACAATACAAGAATGGCAATATTGCCATTTGTGTTTTAGCTGTGCCATATGAAATTTACTATACCACCAGAGTATCCAACCTTTAAATGTAATCCTCTTGTACTCAGTGATATCAAACTTTGCTTTTACTAATACAATTGGATCGGAATGAAGAAGGAAACTGCAGATGTATGGGAGAACACAAATGGCAATATTGCCACTATTGCAAATGTTGTCCATTTGTGAAAACCTCGAAAGCTGACCCTTCCAGGCCTCCTTTGAGACCAAAGAGTGAAAAACAATCTTTTTAATACATCCTGAAGGGATTATAATAGCTTCTGAAACGCTCAAACCTTCAAGCAAATTGTTTTCCAATTTTTCATAACTTAAAGGTCCATTTTATGTAATAAAATGAGTTTTACTCGTGGATGAAAACAGTGCACTTCGGGGCTACGCCCCTGGGACCTCGCAGCTTCAGGGATTGGGGTGTTGCACGTGCAGCATCCTGACGTCATTTTCAGGCATTCTAAGGTTTATTTTCAAACGATTGGCATGACAGGTTTGAGAATTATCGGATTTTAATTGATTTTTGGTAGACTAATTGATTATAATTAATGTCAAAATGCCAAACAAAGCAAAGTCAGTGAAGAGAAAGCTGTATCAGAAAGATTCCGAAGGAAATGGTAAAAAATCAAAAAATTCAGATGGTGAAAGGTCGTCTAGATCTGTTTCGAGGTCGCCAAGGAATCTGTTGCCAAGGGAGCGTAACTTAGGTAAACAAAGAACTGTCAAAGCTAATGTGACAGAGACAGAAAATGGTCAAAATGATGAAAATAATAATGCACAGGTGGTAAAGGTCAATGGTAAAAGAGGCAATGTGAATGAAAGGAAAGCGACAGAAATGAAGACAGTCACAAGAAGATCTACTAAGTTAAATGCTCATGATGATGTGGAAAATGCGAATTCAAAGAATACTACATATGACAAAATTGTTGTTTCAGTTGAAAGAACTGACGAGAATGAATTTCCTTCTGAAGCTGAAGTAGATTTGAACCCGGGAAACGATTTTGATGATGAAATTTATGATGACAAAGGAAGAGAGCTATTGGAAAATTCGGAATCAGTGGTGACTTCGCAGAATGAAGCATCAGCTGGAAATTATTCTGAGGACCCAGTGTTTAAACAAATGGTAGAAAGAGTCATAGAGGAGAAGATGAAAGTGGAACGGGAAATGCTCAGTGAAGAATTTAAGGCACAGCGAAAAGGTAATGATGAGGAGAAATTGATTTCTCCATGTAGAACTTCATTGACACCGGGGAATAATCGTGGAAACTTCCTCAGTACAGTTAACAAATCTCCTTCTGACATGACTATTTATGCTCCGGGGTTACAGAAAACCCCTGATAAATTGAATCAGGTAATGAAAAGGATTAACTCTAATGATATGCAAATGATTGACCGTATATCTGATTTTGTAGAAAAAATTCGTTTGGAGTCAGATGACTACAGGAGAGGAGATAATAACTACAAAGGTGGTGAAGCATCTGGTAGTGGGGTTGGATCGGAACAAGCAAAAGCAATAGCTGAGAAAATGATACTTGATGCTGAAAAGTACAAAGCGACCATAGAGAAGCCACCAGGTAATGTAAATCAAATCCTTTCTGACAATATTGATGTGTTTAATGCGGATAGAGATCGAAACAATAAACCCGATATGGGGGTTCAAGGTCAACAGCAATCAGGTATCCCAGGTACAAGTAGGAATATTGGTGATGACGAGTTCTTTCACATTACTTGCCATGTGGAACAGTCTCTGAAGGAGAAAATAGAAAAGGGGGATTTTGTTGAATTAGAAAAGTTATTGCCAAAGGACAGTACTCATAGATTGGGTGACCCAAATAAACTGGAGTTGGTACACTCAGAAGGAAGCACTTATTTTGTTCCGGCTGGTGACAGAGATAGAAAGATATCTAGTATTAGAAGATGGGAGCAAGCCTTTAGGGTATATACGGCTATATACTCTAGAGCAAACCCATTGAGGTCAGCCGAGATTTGGCAGTACGTCTATGTGATTAACATGGCAGCTAGTTCATATGTATGGGACAATGTAGCATATTATGACTATACTTTTAGACAGCTCATGGCAAAATATCCAGAGAGAAATTGGTCCTTGATATACCTCCAGATGTGGAATCTTGCTATGAGAGATCCTATACATAGAAATTCGGGAGGTAGACAGGAATTTGGAAATTACTCAGGGAGAAAAACTTCTCATAGTGGTGGTGGTAGTAATAACCAACGGGATGAATATTGTTGGCGTTTCAACAAAAATAGATGTAAATTTGGGACAAGATGTAGATATGAACATCGTTGCTACTACTGCGATGGCCATGGTCATGGACTGTTTAATTGTAATAGGAAAAATGGGAAAAGAAGGCAGGACAGATTCGATGACAAAAGGCAGCTATCTGAAGGAAAGGACAGCAGACCCACAAGTAGGACCCACTAAAAATTTTGATAGCAGCGCATGCGTAGTAAATTGTTAGTTCTGTCGTGTTTGGAGTTTGTTCAGAAATTATATATTTACTAAATTTCCATTTTGGTTATTGGATATCGATTGTAGAAAAGGTAGAAGAGGCGCTTTGGTTTTCTAACTATGACCTGGAGAGCATTGTAACACCAGTCAATGTGAAGGCTTATCAGCACTTGTTGGAGATTACTGAATTTGAGTCAATAAAAGGTGAAAAACTCATCAAAGGCTTTACCAAGGGGTTTTCTTTGGAGTACAAAGAAGAGATAGATCAAAGAAGATTTGCACCTAACCTGAAACTCAGGGTGGGAAATCCCATGGTACTCTGGAACAAGGTGATGAAAGAAGTGAAGGAGAAAAGATATGCAGGTCCATATAAGGACCCTCCTTTTGACCACTTTATTCAATCCCCAATTGGTTTGGTCCCCAAGGATGGGGGTAAGGATACTAGACTAATATTTCACTTATCATACCCAAGAAGTGGGAGTTCAGTAAACTCTGGGACTCCAGCAGAACTCTGCAAAGTTAAGTACTGTGATTTTGATGATGCAATTAGGAGGTGTATGGAAGAAGGAAAGTCTTGCTCAATATCAAGGTCAGACATGAAGGCAGCTTTTAGAAACTTGGGAATTAAAAGAGAACACTGGCCACTCTTAGTCATGAAGGCAAAATCTCCTACAGATGGGAGGTGGTACTATTTTGTAGATAAATGCCTCCCCTTTGGACACTCCATCAGTTGCAAGCATTTTCAGGATTTTTCTGACTCTGTGGCACATATTGTTGCACATTTCACTGGAAAGGAAAATATCAACTACTTAGATGATTTCCTATTTGCTGCACTGGTAAGGGCCATGTGTAATGGTCAGGTACAGGTATTCTTGGACATCTGCCAGATAATAAACTTTCCAGTGTCTTTGGAGAAAACATTTTGGGGCACCACCAGACTGACCTTTTTAGGTTTAATGATTGATACCATCAGACAGGTTGTATGCATACCAATTGAAAAGGTACAAAGAGCAGTAGATATGATTGACTACATTAAGAAGAAAAATAGCAAGAAAATTACAATACATCAATTGCAGAGGCTTTGTGGTTTCTTGAACTTTCTATGTTGAGCAGCAGTACCTGGTAGGGCTTTTACAAGAAGATTGTATGCATATACTTCTATCAAGAATGGGAAAAATCAAATGTTGAAGCCGCACCATCATGTAAAGGTAATTGGTGAAATGAGAGCAGATTTAGATGTATGGTCCGTCTTCTTACAACACCCATCAGTGTACTGCAGGCCTTTCATTGATTTTGGTAAGAAACTCCAAGCCACAGAAATCGACATGTTCACCGATGCTTCTAGAAATTTTGAATTAGGCTGTGGAGGTTATTGTGGATCTGCATGGTTCTGTGAAAAGTGGGATGCTTTCACTAAAAAAGTTGGCCCGAGTATTGAATATTTGGAGCTTTATGCTGTAACAGTAGCAGTCTTTCTGTGGATAAGAAAATTTGAAAATTCTAGAATACAGTTGTTCTGTGACAACAGGAGTGTGGTTGATATGATCAATGGATCATCCTCTAAATGCAGAAACTGCATGGTCCTGATTAGATTTATTGTACTTGAAGGCCTGAAGAATAATGTTCGCATATTTGCTAAACATGTTAAAACTCAGGATAACGCAATCAGCGATGCATTATCTAGGTTTCAGTTCACTAGGTTTAGAAGGGAGGCAAGAAGAAGATGCAAAGTGATGCAGTTGAAGAAAACTGAAATACCAGAAGAAATCTGGCCGATTGAGAAGATTTGGATACATAGAGCACCTTGTGTACATTATTAGGCAATCAACTTGTCGGAACTTATCATGATTATAGGCAATGTCCGCACTTGACCTAGTTCGTAGATTACATCATAATTTACTGTTCAACTTTGTAGATGCCGTTAAACATGGTAAGCGAGTGAAGTGCAAAGGCAAAAAGAATGAAAATAATAAAGGTTATTTGGAATCTGAAGTCTCCACTATTTCTTCAAGTGATATGGAAAGAATATTAGAGGGGCTAAAATCATCAAAAAACAGAAAATCAACAACAGCAAATTATCTGCAAGTCTGGAGAAAATTTAATCGGTTCGTGATCAGATTAGACCGCAAACCAAGTTTGTGGGAAGACAGGGTAGCTCTGTACTGTGCTTTCTTAGTAGACAGTGGACTGAAGTCTGCAACAATAAGGTCTTACGTGTCTGCTATCAAGAATGTATTATGCACTGATGGTTATCCTTGGGATGATAATAGACTATTGTTAGATACTATCACCAAAGCATGCAGATTAATCAATGACAGAGTTTACATCAGGATGCCTATCAAGAAGGGGTTGTTAGAACAAATACTGTTCGAGGTAGAAAGAATTTTCCGTGATCAGTATTACATGGAGGTTTTATTTAAAATCATTTTCCTTTTAGGATATTACGGATTCTTGAGGATCAGTGAAATTGCTTACAAGGGTGGCTCATATGTTATGAACCATACTTTAAAGGCACCTAATGTGCACGTTGGCCAAAATAAACCAAAGATCATGCTGATTTTGTATACATCAAAAATGCACTGCAAAGAATCTCTTCCTCAGAAAATTAGAATTTCGGCAGCAGGATATAATGAGAAATCAGCATACCTGGGACAAGCACATTTCTGTCCTTTTGATTACACCAGAGAATACATGCGCATCAGAGGCAATTATTGTGAAAACTCAGACCAATTTTTTTGTTTTAGGCATGGTGAAGTATTAAGACCAGGGCAGGTGCACAAGGTTTTGAAAACATGCTTGAAAAACCTTGGTCTTGATCATGATAATTATGCATAGTTTCAGATCCGGACATGCCTTGGACATGATTAAGGTGGGCTACAGCGTGGAACAGGTCAAAAATTTTGGCAGATGGAAGTCAAATGCTGTCTACAAATATATAAAATAATGTCAATGATTACTGTTCTGTTTGTCTCTCCACGGGTGATGGAAATGCAGTTGTTGAAGCGAAGACTTTTCTTGGATTGCGATAGTGTACTGCTCCAACACACGGTGCCGATAAACATGCATAATACAACGAACTGTGTTCTGTTTTCAGATCACCCATCTGCTTATGACAAAATTTGGATTTTGGGCGACAGATTTGTTACAGCATCAATAGAGGTCCTTACTGAATACTTAGGAGTCTTCGGATCAAAACCAGTACACACCAGATATGACAGTTACATTGCTGAAAACTACGATGTACTAGCTTTCACTAATGACGACTCAGGTATACGTTCAGTTTTGGGTAGGCTACGCAACACACTGGCAATTGCTTTAAACGAAAATGTGAAGCTACCCAAATATATCTTGTTGGTACTCGACGTTGATCTGATGAATTGCATTAATTTCACAAAGCCTGGTATCACTGAAATCTACGGGAGAGATATAAAATGGTTACTAGGCGAATTCCATTTAGCCATCCAAGAAAGAAAAGATTATCTCCCTCACAGGGCAAAGAAGTATCTTTTCCCACAGGTGTTCTTTGTCACGGTACCACAGCATAAATATTTTAGTGACAACAGTTATCGACATCGTTTTAACCAGTGCATTGAAGCTGTTGCAGAAAAACATAAAGAAATGAAGATACTGTGGATGAAAAGGCAGTGGACCTATGAAGATGGTACACTGGTAACAGATGGTAAACTAACGGATGTTGGTAGACTAATGTATTGGGTATCCATTGATGAGGCTTTGCAATTCTGGGAAACGGGGAAGAAGAAATCTCACAATAATCCTAGTACATCTTTTGTGAGGAAAATTGCAAAATCGCATATCCAGTCTTCTAGAGAGCAACATTCCTTTCATGGGAACAAATACAAATGGGAAAAAGACTATTCACCAAGACAGTCTTCAGGAGAGCGACATTTACCTCATCCACCAGCGGTCAGAAACTATTAATGTATATTATCATCTGTCGTCTCTTTAATTGTTATCTAGTTTTCTTAGCTTCCTAAAAATGGTCACGGTTATATTTATCACATCCTATGTATACATACATGTTATGTTTCGTTATTCTAGCTCACCAATTTGTCTTTGGGAAATAGCCATTGAATCCCCCACCAGTATTAAAAAATTAATTTTATATAATTTTCAATGTGGGGTCACACTGGCTTATTAGTGGCTGGTCTTTGCATACAAATTGGTTAAATGGTCGGCTGGCAATCTTATCTTGATTGCTGTATTTGCAAATTTATTGTTATTTGTGGAATATAACTTATATATCTGTTTTGCCAATTTTGGTGTTTGAAAATAAACCCATGATTTTAATCAATTCAATTGTTTTTGTATCCTTTGTGAGTAAAATCACCACTCACTGAACATACATGCACTAATTGTTAAGGTGATATGCACGACCCTAAACCAAGGGAAATCAAACACTCTCTTTACTTTTTCAAAGAAAATCAAACACCAAAGTTATTAATTTCTGAAGGGTCATGAAGTTACAGTATTATAAATTTGCATTGGTACCAAGTTTCACGCATGTTGTGGAGCATTCAGAATGAAATTAGGATCTCAGTGGGCTCGATGAATGTGAGGGGTAGCATCCGAGCTTTGTACTCGCGTAATGCAATGTTTTACCATGCATTGATCGCCTTTTTCCGTAATTGCTTTTGATTTGATTTGATGTGTTGTGTTTTAATTTGTGTTGATTTGGCATTTTTACGAAGCTGTTTCTACAAATATTAAAGTTATTTCTGTTTAATTTAATGGTATATATCTGAAGTAGTGCATGTAAATTCCACATTTTTGGTGAAACAAATTGATTCAGTATTGAAACCTGTCAGTAAAAATAAAGTGGAATTACACAAATCAAATCAAAACGAATGAAATAGTAATACGACGACGCGAAAAGTTACAACAGGCTGGCCTATTGTTTTTACGTAATGTCATGACATCATGAGGACATTCTGTGTAAACAAATTCCCACCAAGAGTGCAGCTTAAAGCAGGCCTCATCATCATAAAAATGCCAAGGCATATTCCCAAAATACGATGGAATCCCTCTTTCAATCACTAAGCTGACTCTACATGAGCCAGCAATTACGGGAAATCTCGATCACATTAATAATTTGAATTGATTCTGGAGCAAAAATCATGGCAAGATTACATTTGATCCACACTGTGAATAATTATGTTGGCCAACTGGACTGAGAACAAACAAGTTATTTGAATTGTTACAATGATCAGAACAATCCAAATGACTTTGAGACGTTTCCATAAAAACGTAATATCGACAGTACATGTTTTCTTGAGGATTTTATTCATGTGGTGAATTAAAAGTCATTTCTAGGGTACAATAAGCATGGAATGATACATCTGTCTTGTTATGAACAAAATTGGCAGATATCTTGCGAGTAGTTCTTTTCTTAATTCTCTGGGAAAATTACCATTTCAAAATTTGTGGAAAACTACAAATAGGAGTCAACCTGAATGCGTTTGCGAGGACACAAGCAGCCAAGCACCTAATTGCATGAAGTTTCCCTGAAATTGGGAAAGGATACATGGGCCTTTGAGCAAAGGTAATGAATGCCCGGACTCTAGATTGAGTCTTCAAGACATTGATTACATTTCAATCATACAGCAATCAATGGCTTACAGAGAAGAAACATAGGGGCTGGCGAACAGAATAATGGGAAGATTTTCAGACTCATTTAGGATTTTGCTTCCAGATTCATTGTCATGCATAGATCGGACTTACTAGTTTTCAGCAGCCAAGCTTAATTTTTGCGGTTCCATTGGGAAAGCTGAGTACTTGGTTTTCTCACCAGTTTCGTGGTGCTGTTTTGGCTAAATTTGAGTTGAACTGAATGATTACATTTGAAATGTCTTTCTCAATGAAACAAATTATTTGTGCTAGGGATTTTGATAGCTCCACATCATAAATTGCCATCAGGAGTTTGAATATGGCAAAACCTTGCCCCACAGAAAGCACCTAACA
Organism: Haplosyllis leylae; assembly: GCA_038406175.1. Classification (NCBI taxonomy): domain Eukaryota; kingdom Metazoa; phylum Annelida; class Polychaeta; order Phyllodocida; family Syllidae; genus Haplosyllis; species Haplosyllis leylae. The sequence continues at coordinate 4,996 of JBCAUG010734642.1, read as the reverse complement.
TGTACACAAATAATTTTTAATTGGATACTGATCAGAAAATGAAGACCAATGAGCAAGTTAGTGTTGATGAAGATTTCAAAAAAAAAAAAAATTGACCAAGAGTTTTCAGGGTCCTAAGAAAGTCCTCCTGCTTGAAAGCAAGAGGCATACCGCTTGCCGCGTAGCAGACCTATCGCGGGGGGGGGGCCCCAGTCCTGGCCGGGGGGGGGGGGTGCAACAATCCTGGGTGGGGGGAGTACCCCAGTCCTGGCCGGGGAGGGGTACCCCTGTGTACTACGTAAGCGGGCGGTAAAAACTTAAATGTTTGATATTTCGTTCTCACCACATGTGGTACCTTCGATCATGACAAAGAAACCCCGAAATAAGGAAATGTTAAAAAAAAAAGGATTTTCGTTCTTTCAATTTGATGATTTTTCCATCACATAATGAAATCTGGACTCATTGAATACGTATGTCGATGTTGATGTCTCCGTACTGTTAATGTTAACCTGATATTGTTACCGAGGACGAACTCGGACATAAAACTTTGTTGCCGAGAGCTTTCTCGGCAACAAGTACACTTGTTATCAAGGCTCTTATTAGAAAGCACTAGGCAACAATATTTTGTTGCCAAGAGTGACCTCGGTGACAAGCATGCTTATGTCCAAGAAAGCTCTCGGCAACAAAATGTTATGTCCGAGTTTGTCCTCGTTTACAATATTAGGCTAACATCAACAGTACAGACACATCAACATTCGTGATGCCAATCGTATTGAATACCCACAGATCCGCGTTGTAATGGCTGGAGGTCCAGTTCCAAATGTGGCTACTTCTCAATGGGAAAAATACTCACATTAAGACAACTGGAACCAAGTGTGCAAAAGACTGGTAACACTGTCTGGGATTAATCAGTTAGATTTATTATTTTTTGAAAGATGGTGAAAATTTGTGAAAAATAATCTCCTGACTCTAAAATGAGTAATTTTAAGTGATTTGGTAAAGTATTGAAATTTATCATGATTATGTCAAAATTTGAGGTTGCCTTACATTTTCCTCATTTCTGAAGTCAATTCTTAGCTGATTGTGGTGTGACATCTCGTTTGCAAGACTGTGATGTGTTGTTGTTACTAGAGTGTCTATGAGAGGCCTCAAATGGCAAAATTATGTTAAAAAATTGCCAACATTGCCATTTCTTGGGAATGCTTTTGCTGTTACAGTACCTTACAGACCTCCTAGTATCATGATCACATGATATTTTTGTACAGAAAGTCCTAAGTTTTAATTTGAGGTATGTTCATCACTTCAAAATTGGCTTCAGAAATGAGTAAAGAACGATAGAGCCATGAAAATATGTTAATCATACTAATTTTAAAAGCTTCACCAAATCAATTAAATTACTTATTTGGGAGTTTAGAGCACATTTTTATCCAATTTTGCCATTCTTTAAAGAAATTATTTTAATTGGTTTTTCCCACACACTGTTACTCAAAAATTCTAAGAAATTTGCACTAGTAGCCTTTAGTAAATATTTTCTTGTTTTCACATTGCCATTAGAGCATGTTTAGCTTGACCTCTCATATCATTTTTGACCACCAATCCATCCACAAAACTCAAATCAGGCCATGAGAAAAAATTAACAAATTGTCAATTTACCAGAGAACTGTACTTAGTAATGCAAAAGGTATGTTTCGTCTCAAATCTCTTGGAAGGACTCTTGAGATACCCATACATGTGTCCTCCACCTCAATTTAACTCTGTATCTCGCCATACACCACAAACTGAACACTGATATCGGATAAAGAAAAAGACAACATTAGTATCAGGAGATTTGAAGGCAATCCCATGTAGAACTGCATGATTTAGTTGTACAGAAGCTAACCCCGGAACTGGACATTATGGGTTAGAATTCTAAGTTGGTGGGAAGGGATCAAGCAATGAGGTGTGTAACTCTTCCTTTTGACATTTCTATAATTTTGAAAAACTGTAACCAAAATAATATTAATTTGTAAGCACATAAATTAAATTAAATTAGATATATTTTTACTGCAACTATTTAACTTGAAAGATGTTGTTTTCAGCTACATGTCGGGCACGATTAATTCGAAATGGTTCGTTGGCAAGATTTTCCTTCGAATTAAATTGAAATTTGAGCTAATCTATGTCTTGTAATTCAAACTTTTCAATAAACTTTGAATTAGAATTTACTTTGATTTAAAACTTTGAATGAGAACTTAGTTCAATTTATTTCTTTGAATTGTGGCTTGCTTCAATTTGGGAAATGAAACCACTACACTGTGTATAACATCATTTTGTGTACTTTTGTGGTTGTACGAAATGTTTGAATGAGAAATAAATGCATTCAATCAATTACATCAAAATTATTTCTTTTATGTTCAACCAGTCCAACATTCCTTTAAATAGTCTTGATTTCTTTCTTTCTGCATTAGTACAGTACAATACACTTCAGGATGTCTCTCTCCAAGACTAAGTGACTACACACAGATTGTACACTTAAAGAGAAACTAGACATTTTGTGCAAGTTAGACTGTGGCATAAAAGGTATAGATATTTGCAAACAATATAATTTAAGTTACTCAACACTGTCTACATGGACAAAGCAGAGAATGAAGCTTAAGGAAATGGTAGATGCTGGTAAAGTTCTCAACACTAAACACAACTATGAATCATTCCTACCACAAGTAGAGAGGGCACTGCATCCTTGGTTTTGTGAAATGAGATCCAAGCCACAATCAACAACTAAATGGTGTAGGAACAATGTTCCATAGTCCAACAGTTATATTATTTATGTTTAAAACTGTGAATGAAACCATGTAAATAAATAAATAAAACTATGATACAGACTGAATATTATTGCCTTTATTTGATGTTAGACAGGTCAAACAGCAAAGACAAAGATACACAAAGATTTTATATGTAGTAATGGAACATATGTCAGACATGTTGAACAGATCAGTTTTATTGCTTTATACAGTACAGTCAATTGAATGCTTTGATTAAGAATCTCATTTCTCATTCAAAGTTTTCGAATAAGGAAATACTTCAATTTAAAGCTTCAAATTACAACAAACTTTGATTTAAGTCCTACTGAAACTTTGAATTACAGTTACTTTGAATTAAAGAAGGCTTGAAATGACAAACTGGTGGAACCTCAAATTAACTGTGCATTTTAACCCTGAAAAATGGAAAGTGGCAAGGATTTAGCAAAAAGTTTGAATTAAGTGGAACTTTGACTTAACTGTGTTTAAATTAGCCATGCCCAACCTGTTATGGTAAACTGAAGTTATGTAATTTCTTTGAATTACAATGACTTTGAATTGTGTGACTGTGATGTAAATCTTCCAATTGTGTAATATTGATATTTATTCTTTAAATTGTAAATGCATGTTCTGATTGCAATTAAAAGCCACAATATGTCAGCCCTGTCAAGATCTTAGTAAGGGTTCAGATTATGGTTCAAGGTCTTAACAATGTCAAGAAATACTTTTGCTTACCAAATATCTGTGTGCTAAAATTGAGTCAATTTAGGGCATATTGTGAAGCCACAAAGAGCTTTCAGGCGGGGGGGCTGGGAAGCAATCATGTAAATGTTTGTCATGATTTTGACCATTTCACATTTCAAGTGATAGTTCCTGAGATATTTGCATTTTAAGTTTTTGGCACTAATCAGAATGTCTATTACTGGACCTTGAATATTATTATGTGGTCGAATGCATGTCCACATGGACAGGTGAAATTCATACTCCATTGATGTTCTATTTATAGAGGCATACCATAGTAACTATGGTATGTGTACTGATAAGACCTTGTCTGAACATCCTTGACATTGCTATGAAGCTATTGATGAATGTACTTTACCAATCTAATATATTTATGTAATATATTTATTCTAATATTTAATTATAATGTTGCAAAACTGTAATATATGTGTTTATTTGTAAATCAAGCCAGTATGACCAAAGGGCTGCTTGATACATTCTTGGAGACTGCTGTGTGAACTAGTACAGATATGATTGACAGATCCAATGCTACAAATAGATTCTATTGTGCAATACCCTCCAATATTACACAACCAGTACATAACCTTTTGTCATGAAAAAGTAGTCAAATAGTTTACATTCAACACTAGATAAGCTAAATCCAACAAAGTTTTTTCCAAATTCTTGTATAACTGGGTATAACCTGACTAGCCCTATATAAGGCAGTCAGTTCTAAGCCTCCATATCATTCATACCTTGGATGCTACTGGAGACACTTCAAACACTACCACTACAAATAGAAGTATTGGACAGGATATCATAAAAGTACAAAGGTACACTTTAGTTCATTGATGCATAGCATTCTATGGAATAAAAGTGTTATACCTAAACCATTCTGACTTAGTTATCTGTCTGAGTATTGTACTTCTACATAAGGATACACACATTTGGACTTTCTGGATTCAACACTTTAGAGCTCTGGTCTAGAAGCTTACTCAATGAGTAGTTTCTAACTACACAACAATATAAAATGGTTGTATATGAAGAGTCCAACCAAGGAACATTCAGCGGTAACCTTTATGGGCCGCAGAAGACATATGAGATCGCCAGGCCAAAAAAAACTGATTTTGGACCTAAAATGCCTGCAACCCCCTAATTAAAATTCAAATGTAGCTTAACTTTCAATAACATAGAATAGATCTGTAATATATTGGTCAGCCATATTTCATTCTGCAGATAAACAATAATTTTCACATGCTGATAGTATTCACGCAGATTTTTTTAGCAATTGTGAAAAAAACATTGAGGTAAACATTTTGTGTGCTGTTCATTTGAATTTTTGTACACACAATTTTATTCAAGTTTCTCCTTTTGCAAAAGGTAGCATTTCTTCTGTTTACACTTTGTAACAATCATTTGAAAGCGGCTAGAATCCCAAAGTTACGTAGCACGTAGTAGTCATGTAAATACTGTGGTATGTTATCAGTGGAAACCTTTTAGTGTAACAAGTATGGTACTTC
>JBCAUG010734631.1:0-11799 GCA_038406175.1 Haplosyllis leylae | reverse complement strand
ATGAATCCCCGGGGATAGGTCGGCTACGCAGCGGGCGGTATGCCTCTTGCGTTCACGCAGGAGGACTTTCTTGTTATAAAATACGTATGCAAATGCTTCGACAGAAATATATTTCATTTACTTGCCATCAATTCATAACGGTTTTTAAATTAGTATCATTTTACAACGTAAATTCATCAGATATGAAAAGAATGAACATTTTGTGTGTCCTCCTACATCGATACAATACTTGTCTTATGTTAATTTTTGTCAGATTTAAAATCAAATGGTTAATTTCAATTTCAGGTAAGACTGAAAATGATTATGTGACTTCATTGCTTGTGCGGTATCCATTCCCGTAGCAATCAACAAGAAGTGGAGCGGAGTGGACACTTTATGTTGTGTCGATTTTAGTTAGATCCATTTAATTTAAATTGAACTAAATAATTAAAATCGGATTATTTGAGTTCTGCTCTGAATTATGTCTCACATGGAGCTGATCTGTCAGATGTTTTGGAAATGCATGTTGCTGTGATTTAGTGTTTGTACAAACGAGACACTTGGAAATGTCGATAATCATTTTCCTTGGATTTTTGTTTTGTTCTATGGTTCTTCTCATTTTCTGCGACTCAAGAACAGTCGATTAGAAAAGTACAAAGCCTTCACCCTATAAAATCAATGAACTTGGCAGGAAGAAAGTGAAAGACACAAGAAGAAGCGTGGAAGAACGAAAACATCACGCATTTGAAATGAAGGAAGCTGGGGCCAGGTAAGTAAGAATAAAAGTCAGCTTCAACTAAGTTACCATTGAAAATGTATTTGTTATCTTTGCTCAGAAATGATGAACAAATTGAAAATTATTAGGGTCCTTTGTGTTCTGTTTCTGCTGATTATGGTCAGCAATCTCCCAACATCTCTGGCCGATGACGATTTAGAATGGGACGAGGAGGACGACGAATGGTACAACAATCAAAAATTACCAGAGGTATTAAATCATTTTTCATATACGTTTTTCAGATGTTTCACACTCGTCTCGTTATCAAGAAAATACATTTCAACTGATGAATAATGGAGTTGCAATTCGCCCCCTTGCACCTCTCTTCCTGTACCCATTGCACCCCCTGCACCAACAAGTACCCACTTGGAATCTGATTGGTTAAAATTTCTATGGTCAATCTGATTTGTTATTGCTCACCATCACAGCCAATCAAATTGCTTGGTTGCAGCAGACTCAATAACTTGAAATCCAGATTCTATCCCAACCATCCCTTCAAACCCTTGCACTCGCCAAGAATAGGTAAATTAGATAATTCGATTAAGCATGTCTCCTGTGCTGAATTCATCATTTGAATAAATTTCCCTGGCATAATCTAGATTATGACCTCCAAGACAATTGAAACGAAATGTTAGTAATTAATAGTCATTTCAAGCTCACTATTTTTTATTCCAACACAAAAATAATGTTTTAAAAAAGTGTCAAACACTAAAATTGTCACTACCAGACAACTTTTTATTGCACAGGTGGACTTGGAGGGACTTGTCGCCAACCTGACGGAGCAGATCTCATGGTTTAAATTCGTGGGAAATGTCACACTGTCATGCGCAGCAGAGGCAAGGGAAAGGGACACGCTCATGGAGGTAGCTATTGATGTGTGTCCTGTGTCTGTAGGCATAAATGGGTTTGTGGAGTTGTCCCCGGATAGCTCATCAATCAGATTCTTTTTTTTGATTCCGGAGGACCTAAGTCCTTTTTGGCGAGCCACTGATACCGCTGTTTTCGACAGGTAATGTTTGGGTTTCCAAGCCTAATGGGGATGTCAGTTTTTCCGAATGAATGTTTCTTAACGTCACTGGCAGTGATCGCTGGTTCAGCTGGCCAATCATCTGTACGGGCAGTTTTCACTGTGCTATTTTATTCATAGACACCACAACAATGCCTGGAATTAACAACAATGCTCATTTGCCCATGCCCAACCACATTTAGCAAAAGATAGATCTCATTGAGCCATCCATCCTCTGTCTCATTAGATGCGTGTGTGTGTGTTTCATAATAAGAAGCTCTCTGATCACTTGAACTGATTTTTGTTAGGCAATAGAGCAGCTGCATGAATGTCTGGAACGTCACTATCAGGAGTGCGCATCTGAATATGCAAACATGACCGGTTGTTATGAACGGGGACATGTGTTCAACGCTACAAGTGAGCAAGTTTTTGACACTTTTCTTCCTTTTAAACCGTTTAATTGCATTGTCCTGTTGTTATAATTGCATTGTGTAAGTGAACATTACTCTACATCTTAACATTAATTAAAAACAACCTTTTCAGAGCCGTGTGGTACAATCAGAATGGGATATGTGTACAGAGGAGAGAACAACAAAATCGATCCAACTCGTATCAAAAACTATGACAACTATCAAGACTGTCGCTGGGAAATCACCGTAAGTCTTTTTTCTAACCATGAAATAGAGTAGATGAAGTCTGCACTTTGATATATCAACCAACGGTTGGTAAACAGGTACCTGAATAATGTTTACTTTACAAAGGCTAAAAACCACAATCAAACTTTCGACTGGGAATTATACTATGATTATGCAGGTACCGGAGGGATTTCTAATTAACATGACCATAGATCAGTTCTCCACTGAATTCTTCGGAACACCATGTGACACAGATTGGGTTGAGATTTATGATAATGACACTGAGACTGGAAGGTAATTGTTCCAATTTTTCTGAAACTAGACTTTTATTCTTTTGAGTAGTGGGTCCACCGCGTTACTTTATCTTGGCTAGTGTTTTTTTAAAGAACTTCCGGGAAATGAAAAATGAAACCACATGTAACTCATAATGTTTTCAGTTTGTTTGTCCACAAGGGAGGGGGGAGGTACCCCTGGACATACCCCCTCCCTCCGCCCCCCTCCCCCTCCTTCCCATCCAGCTGTAGGTCTGACTAGCGTACCCTCCGTCCCCTCCCCTCCCCCTCTCAACCCCCCCCCCCCGGATACAGGAGGACTGACTATGCCGCGAGCGGTATGCCTTTTTCGGCCATACAGGAAAACTCTCTTGTTCGAGATATATTTTTAAAAACAATACTGTTTGGGAAAATGTTAGTCCAACATTAATTTCTTTTGTTGTTGTTTGTTTTTGTATTTTGTAGACTCTACGGACGATACTGTGGAAGACTGCCTGCCTGGACACTGTATGGATCAAATCGAACTATTGTGGTTATCGCTCACACCGACGACGATGTGACGAAGTATGGATTCAGAGGAGTGTATCAAGTTAGTTCATAAAAAATAATTAGTTTCTAAAAATATAACCACTTCAAATCAGCTCAATACAGCTTTACCAACGTCTTTACCAACTTTGAGGAAACTTTGAAGCCACATAAAATCACATGTTGTGACAAACTTTTTGTTATGAATTAGCTACAATTCTTTCAAATTTTTGTCCACAGTTAGAATTTTTTGAAAGCATCTTTAAATAGTATCTGTTGCCACTACTCATTACATTTAACTGACTAATCAATTCACTGCGGTGTAATTTTTTTTGTTGTTGTAAAAATAGTCAAGGCGCCCATCCGCCAGACGAGAACAATGGGTAATACTCTCTGTTTCGTAGGTGATGGAACCAGGCCGTGGTGAAACTTTGAATGGATCATTGGTGAAGTTGTGGGGAAATGCGGTCATCTCTCTCACCAATCTTACTGAACCTCTGTTCTGGGAAGTGTACGAGGTAATCTGTGTGACTACTTTTGCAATCTTTAATAATTTGCTGAGAACAATTTGGGTTGGTGATAACCATATGCTTAAAACGATAAAGTGCTTCCTGAAGTGGTTTGGTGTTCACTTGTGACTTTCTTTATCCTCAGTATGGATGGTACGAGTACAGGTGGCGGTTACGAGCTGAAGTCTGGGAGCGATGGAGTTTTAGTGGAATCTACATAGTAAGAATGCAGTTTCATTCCATTTCACGTCAATTTCCTATCTCGCGTTGTACGATGGAAAATAAACTCAATTTCATTCTCGAGTTTTACTGTACATTTGTTCAAGATCACAAAACATTGGTAGATAAAGAGATAAGTACCAATATTTTCTTTAATATCGTTGGAGGGAAACTATAAAAATGTGAGGATCACACTCCAGTTCTAGACTGTGTGGGCTTCACTTGGACCCTCGGTTATAAAGTTGCTTAATTTGACAAAATTGGTGACATCAATGGAAAGAATTCCATGCATAATGGATTTGGTGATATTTTAATCCACCTGTGAACCACTAAGTGTTTGGTCCCTGTATGAAGGGGCAAAATGTTGTTGAAGTAGCGAAGCTTTTATGGAACCCAAATAAAGAAATGTCCATCTGCGTTATAGTCTGATCTGTACGGAGAGCTGGTTATTTACGACGGAACAACAGCTGCCAGTGCTGAGCTTCTCGATATGAAGCAAGGAGCAACACAATTTCTTCAGGACAAATATTGGGAAGATATGGAGGATCCTAAGAAAAGAAAGGTGATCAAATATTTGTCAAATCATACACTAATTGAAACCTGTTCTAAGATGCCAATGTAGGTTCCGTCCTTTGACAAAGTCTCAATGAAATAGTTGTAAACACGGATTTCAGCAATTGTAATAATTGAACTAAGCAGAAGATCTTCACTGGTGCTTCTGAAACAGAAAGCTCACCACTTTCATTCCGACCTGATGCCTCTGTCAATTGAACTAGTTCTCAGAAACTAGAAAGTTATTTTTCAGACATAAGAGACGCTAGCCAAAAAGACTATTGAAGCTAACAAAAAAACTGTTTCCAAGCTCTAACACATTTCTATCACTTGCTATTTCAGAGCACACATAAAATACCTATAATTATCTATTATTCGGTTGCAGAAGCTAACGGAATTTGAAAACAAGGAAAGTATATCACAGACACTTTACATTGTTCTTAAAAGAGGCAACCTTACCGACAGAACGACATTTTCAGGGACGTAAGTGTACAATTCAAACACTATAATGGTAGTCTTGGTCATGGCGAACTTGCCAATCAGACATATTTTCAGACTTATTGTTCCGCTTTGGTGGATTAGTTCGGTTTTGCCCTTCATATATTGACTGGAAAGAAGCGATTTATGGTTTGTTTCTTTCGACGATAAATGATACTTCTTTGTAAATGAATAAGAACACTCATACAAATGTAGAAGTACTTTGCTATCTGTCTGTTTTGGGAGAAATTATATGTCTAATATCAGATTAAAATATCTTATTCTTGTAGTTTCAAAACTCATCGTCACAACATGATAGAACTGCGGAGAACTCAGCACTCATCTTGCTTAGGACGTTCCAAAATTCATCTTACTTCAAACAGTCAATCATCAGAGAAAATTGGTACTCATCTGGTTGACAGACATGTTTAATTTCGACCTTGATGAAAATTAAGCAAAACTCCTGAAATGAGTTCACTGTTATGCAGGAATAGATAAAGTTTGAACCAGTCCGTTACACCTCTACCCTACTTTGTTGAGGGTTAAACAACACCTTAAACATCAGTCTTTAAATTGAATGACATCATATCCCCAATAGCCAATCAGTTTTAGGTATGACGAACGGACAGAAACACATACATACACGGAATCTTAGATTCATTATTAATACCTGTCGTACCAGGACTTCGTTTGAAGTTTGACAATTGACAAACCTTAACCTCATGACAGAATACCCTAAACAGTCAATCAGTGCAAGTTCAGAGTTATATTTACATTATCAGTCATACACAGTTTTCCACAATTGAACAAATTTAATATCTCGTAATGATGTAAAAATATTGTCAGTGTAATTCAATTAAGACATTTTGTCACATTTATTCAGAATTTCATTCTTTGATTTCATTCAACGTGGAAAACTTAAGTTAGATCTATTAATCCATGTCTACCTTCAGGTCTCGAGGATGAGTTGGCCACATTAAGTCCTCACGATTCTCTTGGCGTTTCTGTTCACTGCTACTGGACGATCACTGCTCCCGAAGGCTCGTTCGTTAAAATTGTCTTTGAGAATCTGGTCTTTACTGGTTACAATGAAGACAAGTGCGTTCACGAAGGTAATAAACCGTGTTCATTAAAATTATAAATTCGACGAATACTTACTTTTGTCGTTAATCGATAGAGCTAGTTGTGATTACCCCGACACCCTTGTGTTATCACAGGCGAATTTGGATCCAACTAACAATGATTTTAAAGCACACTTTAAACTTGAGCAAGGCAATTAAATTACGCGGTTTACAACCTTGTTGAGTAACATAGCTTTATATCCCCTCTCTATTGCATTTATGTCACACTGCGAAATAGTCAATGCAATAGCATTTTCCCAAAAATATTATACAGTATTCTGGTCTTCTTTTGTTTCTCATACAAAACGACAACATAATCAATGAGTCCAGAAATCATCGGGTGTCGTCTTTATGAGGCAGAAACCTATAGTTTGTTTCTTATTTCAACAGGCTTGTATCTAGTAGATGGCGAAGACTTTTTCGACGAAACTGCGTCTGTGAAATTTGGACCCTGGTGTTACGACCAACCGCACAAGCTCTTCCAAGAAGGTACGACAGGAAATCAACCTGGAACTCGTCACTGAAACGCCTCGTATTTAAGGCACAGTCCGTCAACAACTTCGTGTTCCTATTGCAAAGTAATCTCTACCGACCGCGTATGCAGTGTCCACAGGGGGTGAGGAGGGGGTCGTGTCAATGCATTGGGAAGCTATTTTATGAAGCAAAAGAACATATCCCCCCCGTTAAACACTATTTTGTAAGTATTTCTCCTATATAATTCATTTTTGTCATTTCTCAGGAGTAACAAACCTAACTTCCTCTGGAAACAAGTTCTTTCTGTATTATTACTCGTACCTTAACTATTCCACAACGGCATGGGACCGACCCGAATTCAAAGCTACAGTCGAAATCACCGACTGTAAGGGATTCTTCCAGGTAAGTGTATTCTCCCTCATGAAATTGCGACGGAAAAATTGGAATTCGGTCATTCTTGTGAAAAGAAAAACAAATATCTAATCAAGAAAAGTCAACCGTCTTTTCACATTTAGCCGAATTGTTTCAATAACTAAGAATTCTTTGCTTTTCCAGCCGTGTACAGAGAAGAACATCACAGAGGAAACATCTCATTATTGGATTGACAGAAACATAACTGAAGAAACTAACAACACTTATATGAGCTTCATGTGCAAGAAAACAAAGTGCTGCACTGTGCAGGTTTGTCACATTTCTCGATAATGCTATAGAAAATATTAAAAGAGTTAGTTCAACCGAACGTTTGTTAGTTTTTTTAATATATAAGACATTGTAACTTATATTGTAAGAAATGATGAGAAAGAAGTTAATTAGCTTGAATTTACCAGAATCCATGAAGTGTTAAATATGATTGATGAAAACACAAAAATGCACGAACACTTTAGCAAATGCCTGAATATTGGAGCCGAATGTATCCACAAAAATGTAACGTGTCGCTGCTTGTGCGAGGCAACGAGGATAACCTCGCCACATGGAACATATCCACGGATTTGATCGTTCCCGAGAAAGACGGCTCAAAAATGGCGTACTCGTGCCAGAGAAACGAGAGACTGAAGAAATACCCGTTGACAGGACCAGTTAATGAACAGTGCATGGGTAAGGATCTCTCTGAAGTCGATACCCTGATATCGTTACACCCCATCTGAGGCGATTTCTTTCTTAAAAAAAACTAAAATTAAATTCAAATTCATTTCAACATCTAACAACAACTACACCCTATTATCAACAAATTGCACATCTCATATTAAAGCTACCTAGTTCGAATAACCACAACACAAAATATCAGAAAGAGTAAAACTGCACTTAGGTGAATCGCGGGCACCCTTAAATGTCACGCATGAATGTCATACTTAATATATTTTCATTCCAAGGAACGGAGATGCATTTGTCATATCATTCAAAAGCACGATGGACATTTGGAGCTTTCCAAACAACGATACGCAATAGAAAATGTGGCTGGTCAGTTTTTTCCTCAGAACTTTACATACTTGACAAAATTATGCCAAAGATGAAATGTGTTCCATGAACATTACAGCAATAAATGGTATCACATTAATCAATGTATTTTCACCATTTATGAATAATTTACTTCAGGTATAAGTTGGGTTTGCATCTCAGTAACGTGTTATATCCACCCTGCGCCGCAGCAGAACTTCACATGCGACTTTTTGTGAACTTCACCCTGGACGAAATACAGGAGATGGTAGATAAAGCCAACAGCGGCGAAATAGACCCTATTTACATTGACTATGTGGAAGTGATGTACGTTACCACCCATGTGTTTGTCTAACAGAGCAAAAGAGATAATTAATGAAGAAAAGATCTTTCTTACTGAGAAAAACTTCTCTTTATCCATCCAATGTTAACAATGGCGGATCTAGGATTTCTCAGAAGGGGGGGGGGAGCGCGAACCCCCAAGGTGGGGGTGCCAACCTATTATTTTGCCAAATTTTCCCTGAAAACTAACACCCCTCCTTAGATCCGTCACTGTTAACAGATTTATCAAAAATATGTTAACACTCAAAAATATATTAACACTCAATCTCTATCTTCAAAAACAAAAACGGACTGCGGAAAGCATCACTGCAACTGTTCTTCTTGTCCGGTAACAGAAAAATAACATATTTACATCTATCCCTTAGCTTTGAGGATCCACATTACACAGATGAGCTGTATTATCAGATTACTGTCCAGTACCCGCAGTATGATGACGAATTCATTGACAAGCTAATGCCAGCAAACTGTGGTAACATTAGCTTAGAGGTTAGTTATTCATTTTTAGCAAGATTGACAATACGATTAATTGGGGATTATTTTCTAAGGTGGTGAAAAGTCTTTGTCCCAAATACTGAACATTTTTAACATATGATTATGACAAAAACTTCCAAAACTGCTTTTTTGCAGATACATGATTACCAGTCTTATCTTCTGTCGAGTTTGAAAATATGCATCTCTTCATTTTGTTGAAATTGTCATTGTATTCAATGTTTCTAAAAGTCATATTTACAGATTAAGTTATTTATCTACGTCCGTACCTCGTGCCACATAATAGAAAGACTTGCAAAGGTGTTAGATAGGGATGTCAGTTTGATTCCTATGGTGCATTAACAATGCCTGAGCATGAAACCGAGACAGAGAAAAATACCGAGACTGATTCAAATGACTTGCATAGAATTATAAGAAGGCATTCACACTACACTGAGATCCTGTCACTGATGCCATTGGTTACTTTTAGCCATTTCATCGGTCCTGTCTTGGTATCGGTCTCGGTGTTATGTAGTGTAAACACGCCTTTAAAATGGACAGGGGCGCGATTCCCTTTCTAGAGTTCCATCATGGACAACTAGATATATTTTTTACGCTCCTCAAAATAGCTCACGTGTGTCGAGTAAAACTTTTGCAGTGCTCAAATGCATTCCAATCACTGGATTTTTCTAATTTTCCTCAGATTAGGGAAGGACACTCCAGTTTCATGTGGAGCAACATTCCTAACCATCGAAGAGCCCCTTTCCAATGGAAAACTTGGCCATCGATCTACAGAACACGCAATTCATGGAGTCGAGTGGTCAGCATTAAGCACACTCTCAACCTTACCACGTACGTTATACCTAATACAAAGTTAAAAGTTATTTTGATCGAATGTTCAGTCAAAAATGTAAAGACAGAATATGTTCCTGAAGGATGCCAACTTTTTCATTCAACAGCATGGCAAAGTAATCAGAAGTTTGATTTGAATATTGCATTTATCCATATTACATGAAATAGTTCATCCACAAAATTGAATAATTCGTTTCGTCATTTGAACACCTTGTCCTTGCGATAATCAATGTTCTGTCTTCTGTTCTGCCTAAAGATTGACAACACAGACTAAGATCAACATGTGTATCAGGCATGCCCAGAAGAAGTTCAGAACATTCATTTATCTAACAGCCAGCAATTACGATGGTCCAACTGAAGAAGTGAAAAATGTTAAGGTAGGCTTAACCATTAAAATGCATGTTCTTTCTGTACAAATCGGATAACTAACATGAGTTGTTTCACCGAACGCTGTACGACACTCTCTTAATACTTCGAATCAAGTTGATATTGCTTTTCATGAATGCCACTATGCCAAAGCATTATTTTTCATTCAGTGGAACAAGAACGACGATAGCGCGACAAAAGGCTACGAGTTCTACACGAACTTGTTTCCAAAGGACCGGCCTGGTGTTATGCCTGGTGTCAGATGTCCTGTTGGCTACGATCCTGTAGGGTATTCCTGCTTCAAGGTAAAACAAAAATCAGTTAATGAGAGAGACAAATAGATACATTATTTTGAGTGAAGCTCTTCTGTTTTAGAGATTCGTTCATCCAAGTAGACATTGGTTCTTTTTCAATTTTTCAGGTTGTGTGGCCAGGCGATATCAAAGAAGACACATTAGCTCCTCCACTGCTTCTTTTCCGAAACAGATCCATGTCCCACGAGGTAGACTATGAATAGTAAACTAGTCTCTGATCCTTTGAACGAAGCACCATATTATAATTTGAAAATACGCAACTGCAGAATAGATTCCATTAATTAACATTCCAGATAACATCAAATAGTAATCTTTCATCTTTTCATTTTTCCAAATATGTAAGGTTTGGTCCTGAATGGTATTGGAAGAGAAACAAGTCGGTTTTTCAAATTTTGTCGTTATATATCAACAAACAGATATATCTTCTGTTTGTTGATTTATCATTTGTGATTCGCAGGACGCAGCCGCAAAGTGTTTAAACCACAAGGGATATCTTGCCGAGATTACTCACGAGTGGGAGTGGAACTACCTTAATGATGAGTTCTACTACAATTGGTGGACTAAATATTTGAGCAAAATACCTGGGGCAAAGATATTTCACATCGGGTTACGTTCAGATAATGTGAGTTCAAAAATGTTTTAGTGTATTCCAACAAGGTCTCAATTTCAACCGATCTAAATACAAAATCTATTTCTCTTTCTAAAGTTCCTCAAAACGTTATGTATGAGAAGTTAATTTCTGTCTCAGAATGGACATCACTGGTACGGGGAGAAAGGCTCCCATGGATGGTTCGCAAACTGGGGTCGTAACTGGTATGACCCTTGGCCAGACATGACGAGAGATTTGTCTGGAAACGAGATGCCTTCAATTCGGTCTGAATGGATCAAAAAGGCCATGGAAGAGTTTCAGGTAGATGCATATGAATGTCGAAATGAAAAAGAAAAGTATCAAAAAGATAACCTGCATGACACAAACCTCATCAATTAAGAACAAATATGGTATCTGTACGATTAATGTCATAAAATTCAAATCTTCGATGCATATTTCGCCCTATTTCAGCCTCCTTATGACAGAGATAGGAAATGCACAGTGTTCATGTTGATTAGTACAGAGAACAACTATCAAAAGCCATGGCTAAAAATTCCTTGCGATCATCAAATACCAGGTACATAACACAATGGTCGATACAGGATAAAAACTGTGGTAATTGGTTCATTGTTCATTTACGGACTTTAGGTGTCACTGAAACTTGCAAGAAGTAAAAAATCCCACACTATAAACAAATTTTAATACTTTGTGTAAAGTGTTTTCGTAATTTCGAAGCGATGCCTTTGTCTGCTATTGAAGTAACTTGCTACTGCGAAACTTCAAAACTAAAAGTGTGATGTACGGACACACGATGACGAGGCGAGACTTGTGCTATGACTCTTTATTGACTACTGCCTTTCGTTACAATGAAATCTGTTTATATATGTGGG
>JBCAUG010734620.1:0-11799 GCA_038406175.1 Haplosyllis leylae | reverse complement strand
CCAGTTGTTGCTAAAATCGAGAAGTACTACCATCAGAAATCCACTATACCCCAGACTCTAGCAAGAGGTGCAGCCAACCACCGTAGATTCATTTATTACACTGTTCTTTGTTTTCAGGCATTTTAATTGCGGTTGGTATTGGAATTGCATTAGGAACAGTGGTTGGATTATCTCTCCTGGGATTAGTATTTTTGTGCAAGAAGTGGTAAGGTTTTTGGAAAAGTTGCTCAACAAATGACAATACTTGGGTTGAATTTTTGTTGGAAACGTAAAATCGTCATTGTATCTTAAATGCTTCAAAACATCTGGCTCGAAATATAAATAATTTTAATTGAGTTCTTCGCTTGTTTCAGTTGCTGTCCTGACAGAAGGGAGCCACTTCGTCCTCAAGAGTCGATTCGGAATCAGATCGCCCGAGATGTTCCTGCGATGGACGATATCATCAGCGAAGCGAGTCTTCTGGCAAAACAGGCGCCCCCTGTCCGCCGTCAACCAAGTTTGCATTACGCGCCGCAACAGTTCGGACCCATGTCGCAAACAGTGGCGGCATCTATAGAATACAATCCTGCAGGGCCGCACCATTTCTCAATGATGAACGTTGATATGAGGAATCGATCTGCCGCAACGTTACCGAGACCTCGTAGTATTGATGATATGAGTGATCACATCTACGAGGCATATAAGTACCGAGGAGGGGAATCAGGAAGTATGATTAGTGAGAGTAGCAGCGCAGACCAATTGCAGACTCTTGGTGCTTCTTCCCTAGCCACGGCCACCGCGCCCCTCAGGGTGGCTCCCCCTGTTGCCCCGAAGCCATCTGTACCCGCAAGGCAGGCCTCCATTCCCGCATCGGAGGCATCTACCAGTACATCACATCCGGTGGCCAGTGTAGAGACAGTAACAGACAAATTGTGATTTTTACCCACGCTGGACGGAAGACTGAATTAGTATAAATCTGGCTCAAAATGTTACTACAACAGCACACCCCCATCCATTCCGCTTCGTTGGCAGGGCGAGAACCTTCCGTTAGTATTGGTTACAGCAATGTTTCAATGTCTATATTCATCTTCGACTACAATGATTTTAGCTTTACCATCACAAGGCTGATAATTTGTGAACTTGTCATCACACCTCACTAGTTTACAAGGATTTGTTCTTGTGATATTAAAGAAGTAGACGATTTCCGGTGCATGAGACAGAATCTTCGTTTGAATCAGTAGGTCAAGAAATCTAGTTCCAATCATTCTTTTTGAAGCACGATCCGATATGGACAAAGAATGTCAGGTTTCTGGATCCCCGGTAACCTTTTGGTCCTTCCCATCAGTGTACACATGCCTGTGGAGTCCCTAGATTTCACTGAATTGAGCTGCTCAAATCCGGGCATACAGAAATGGGGAGATGGGAAAATTGCGCAAGCCAGAATGCTGCACCCCGACTGTTCTGTATTGATTTTTCAATCATTGTTGGCAACTCGCAAATGTGATTTACAAATTGTGATATCATTTTACCACAAACACCGAAGTACGAATGTCATTCATGCACTTTTGTTGTCATGAAACCGTTTAAGACATTGGTTGACAGAAAAAGGTCACAGCATTACTGTTTGGTAGATCGAATATATTCACATACAGATCTTTGCAACTTTCAGAAGCGGTACCGGAGCTAGGGAAATGGCTGAAGGGTGAAACGTTTTCTGTCGGCCCCCCATCAGTACGCCCCCCCAGGGCATATGAAATCAGAAACTCTTTTTTCAGGAACCCATCCCCCTCCCCAGGGCATACAAAATCAGACGTGCCTGATTTCAACCCCCCCCCCCTTGTAATGGTTTACTTGATTGTGTAACCTTACCTGTAAAAGTTGACAAAAGTTGTCATCACTTTTACAGGTGCTGTTACAACTTTTACAGTCCACATTAGACAGTTACAGGTGCTTTCCTATGTGTAACTATGTAACTTACTAATGTCAACGTAAAAGTTATGACAGTGCCTGTAAAAGTGACGACAGCACTTGTAACTTTTGTCAACTTTTACATCACAAGTACACCAACACAAGAGAGAAGCATACTTCGCGAGGGGGCGATTGAAAACTTTACAGGGGTCCTACTAAAATAGGTCAAGTAAAAGATGACCGTCAAAGGCAGCAGTGCAGATTATTGACCCCCTTTTACCAAGTGTCAGGGTCCGCTACTGAGGAGTGTTAATAAGCAGATTATATTGTTTTGTAAGCAGGGAATCCCTGACCTCTGTAATTTATAAGTGGTGCTGCAGATCCAGTTCACTCCTTGAAAACCAAACAAAAGAAAATGTATGTTTTCATTTATGTTTTCCCTATAATCTCATTTGTCCCAAAGCACATGTTACTAACTAAAAATAAACAAAACTCTCCTTTCACCAAAAAAAAGACAAGTCATTGAACACTGTTCAAAAAAGTTCACACAAAATAGATTTGGAGTTGATTGAAAATTGTACATAATACAAGGCCAAGAAAATTTGATTTTACCCAGTTAGGGTCATGTTTTAAGTCAGATAAATAACTTGGAGCATGTGCTTTATCGAAACGATTTTAATAAATGCCCTAAAGGGCACTCATTTAAATTATCTGCTGATAAAATACTAACCCGAGTTATTTGTCCCGCACTAAAATCATTTACTGGGAAAAATATGGAAGAAAATAGATCAAAATATGAAAAGGTAGAACACACGACGGTTCTTGTGGTCTTTGTATTTTTTAAATATTTTCCGGTGACACAGACTCTTTTTATTTTGCAAGGATTGGCTACTGCATTGTATCTGTGACGAGGAATAGATGTACTTTTACCCTAATCCTGCAGAGGTACTTCAATTACAAACGTGAAATATGATCTACTGTATCTCTATGATATTATAAAACTGCTATTTAGCATTGCATCTACTATATCACCAACCATTGCTATCAAGTAGATCTATTTTTAAACCAATTTAAACTTCATTAAAATTCATCGATTTTGCCAGTGACATCGACAGGAAGAAGGAAAGCTTCTTTTGTACTAAAATACGATAAAATATTTATTGTTGAATATCATTCTGTATTATTAAATAGTTCTATTTCACAAGACTGGAACAATAGCTTAATACTACATGAAGGCAGTTAACTAATATCTTTGTGATAAATGTAAATGTTATTTTTAAACAAAGAATAAATTGACATGTTGTCACCAATTAAAACACATTAATAAGAATTCTTTTATGACAATTTTGTCACACCAAACCTGCATGTGAAACCATACCAGAAAGCATGAAACCTGTGTGTGCAAGACATTTTCTTCCAAGATAGAACTTTGAGCAATTTTCAAACAAATTAAATGAAAAATATAAAAAGTTTTTATATGGTTAGATAAGACTAATAAAGGACTAAATTTAAATAGTTGATTAAAGGTTTTACAGAATTTACATTTGGACGAAAGGTTACACGTAGATACATCTTCAAAATACCCAGATTTACTTCAAAGTTAATTGTACCAAGATCAAAGAAGCAATATTCCACATATCATTTTTCTCATGCATGTTTGAATTTTTCTAACGCTTACTTTGCCGGGCACGATCATGCCTTTACATGTGTTCCGCGGGTGAGGTGCCTTTCTTGTTCTTCAAAGTCACCAATGACGCTCTGATCCAAGGACTTGAAAGTGCATTTGACGTAACCGTCAGCATCAGATTGATGAACACTCTTCTTTAAAGACAGAACGTTAATTATTAATACTGTGACCCAAGGATCTTTCACGACTTGACTAGGAAATCGAACAGGAAAAATAACCAAGACCATGATTGTGAACCACTCTGGCTCTATTTTCTTTGAACTAGCACATGAAACCCGCGGTGTAGTGCTACGCATAACATTCATATTGCCAGAAGGGATAAATTTACAATGAGAACTCAGCTAGTAAGTACAGGAATCGCCATTAATATATTTGATAATCACGACAAAGCATGCTGTTTTCTCAGTGTACATGTTCGAAAATTTGTGAAATGTTTACGAAATATAAACTATCAAATCGAGCTTTTCCTAATTGGAGATGCATTCTGTAGATTCTGTAGATTCTATAGAATCTGATGAATTATTCGAGTTTTTCCGTAATTGGCTTTAGATTCTATAGATGCTGTAGATTCTACAGAATCACGAGAGAACTAAAACAAACTCAGTGGCAAAATATTACCCCCAGTAGGAGCTGAACCCAGGTACCTTTGACTTTCATGTCCTGCATGATTCTGTAGAATCTACAGAACACATCTCAATTTAGGGAAAACTCGATTGAAGCATTAATTAGGGTTACTGTCAAGATCTGCTCTGTTACATGTGTCTGCCTGGCACAGTGGTAGCATTTATGTCTTTTACGCAAGAAATAGTGGGTTCAAATACCATTTCTTATAAAAATAGTTTTACAAATTCTGTAGATTTTACCAAATTTAATTAGGTAAAACTCGAATTGCTGTTTGAAAAAGCATGTTGCAAGTAAATATTGGTAGATGTACAGTGAAACCTGTTCCATCTATTTTGCGTCATTGCAGGAAACATTGACCAGTGAACAATAAATGAATAATCACTCCCAGCCATAAAGTCACCTGAACTGATACTAGATTAATATAACAGTTCCCAAGTGACAAGTTTGAGAAGCCCAACCACATTGCGCCAACTACATTACAAACTAATTGGAATATCCCTGTTTCACTATTAATAATTGACCATGGCATGTATTAATTGGCAGGAACAGACAGAACAGGACGAACAGTCAGATAATTATCCCGAAGCATTACTGAAGCTGATATTTCGAGCATTGCAGTAAACACGAAAATACATTCTTTATATTGGACAGGAATTCGCAAGTTATGACCAGTTAAAATATCAAGAAGTGATAGAGTTCTACAAGCTGGCTTATTTGGGTTGTTAAAACCAGTCTTCTTCTAGGTTGAATTTTCAAAATACTGACGCTATCATCCAACGATTACAGACAAAATACCTCAAAATGAACCCCAAACTTCAAATTTCCTATTATAAACCACTAAAGAAGTAATTGCTAAATGTAAATAATGGCAACTAAGGGCATGAAATTTAAAGGTTTGTTCTTCCACCCAAAACGGGTATAATACCTCAAAATATGCCGACAACTTCAAGTTCCCCTTTGGCAGGGAATGATGGACTTTCAAAATAATCATCATGGAAAGACATGGAAGGGCATGTAAGGGGACACAGAAGGGATGTGGAAAGGTACAGAAAGTTGCATATGGCTACCTTTGATTTAACTTAGCAACCATATATT
The DNA here is from genome assembly GCA_038406175.1 of Haplosyllis leylae. NCBI lineage: Eukaryota > Metazoa > Annelida > Polychaeta > Phyllodocida > Syllidae > Haplosyllis > Haplosyllis leylae. The sequence goes on along the minus strand of JBCAUG010734620.1, from coordinate 6,506 downwards.
AAGTGCCTTCTGCATCCTTTCTGTGTCCTTTCCATGTCCCTTCTATGCCCTTTCTGCCCCCTGCCATGTCCTCTGCACCCCTTCTGCACCTCTTCTGTACACCTCTGTGCCCCTTCTACATCCTGTCTGCACCCCTTTCTAGTTGAATAAGGTGCCCCACCACAGCCAATAAGAATAATGGGATCTAAATAGTTAATTTACATAAAATCTTGATTTTCCCCCACCACCCTCTTAAAAAAGTGGCAATACAACCAGAATCTATAATGAAATTAGCTGACTCTAAACAGACCAGCCAAAAGACAAGATAATTTGGTTTCCACATGTTTTTACAAGATAGTAATGAATTCACATACAATATTTCCTTACACAGAAAATTATCGATAATGTTTGAACTACAGCATTTATCTACACAGACAATGAAACAAACGCCACGGATTAATTCAAGAAAATAACAGTGATACTGTAAAGAATTGCTGAACGTAGACAGATAAGAAGACTTTCTCTAGCTTACAATGCCGTCGTTGTTAGTGATGTTTTGGACTGTAATGGTCTATCAATTAGTACGAAATCCTCTTCTTTCTTGCAGCCTACAGATAATAAAACCGCCCATTGCCTCAGGGTTCTTCTGAAATACGCATTGACGATGCAATATAAAACAAAGTTGCCTGAAAAGTTTATGGCTTGCAGTAGATTACAAATATCAACACTAAACCGGAAGAATCCTTTATATTCCGGTTTTTGTAGGTCTGCGTAAAACCGAATGCCTTCTGAAGGGAAAAAACAAACAAAGAAAAGAATAACTATTGCAATTAAAGTGTATGTGAGACGTCGTTGACTCGCACTTCCACCGGTTTTCCCTGCCCGATTCCGCCCGATAGATTCCTGCATATTCCTGTCACTTCCCTTATCCCTTGAGCTCAAATTTGAACGAAGCTGTTTTGAGCGTTGAAGAGAGTAGATCAGTCTAATATTGCAATATCCTAATACACAAACTGGGATTACAAAACCCGCAAGGAACCAAGTGTAAGTACATGTCATTTTCAATGAACGTGAATCTTGGTAAATTCCGGATACTAAAACGTAAATTTCCTTCCTCCCACAGTTTAAGGTTTCCACGCGCCAACCAAAGAGTAGGGGAATATGAAGGCAAATCCACACAACCAGCGATGTTGAGAGTGCTGCTAAAGTATGTTTACATCTTAGATAGTTCCTGGCCGTAATTGGATGACAAACAACAAAATAACGACCTATCGCCAGTATAACAGTGCACCACGTCGATGTTTTAATGAGGATATTTTGCAAACAGTTAGCATACATTGTGTAGTACAATGAAAAGTTTTTTTCATAATATATCATTTTCGTTGGTGGTACGTTCATGCCGCACACAGTTACCAGGCAGAAAAGCAGATCAGACACAGCGAGCGACATCATACTCAGAAGAGCTCCCTTTTCCATTGTGTCCACCCCTACAAAGGAATGCCAGACATTACCTCTGGTGAATTACTTCAAACTTCGTAGAGGAAATAAACGTTAAAACTCAACATACATAAAAATTTATCATGTCATGAAACTTGATTTCAATCTGATGGAATTTGCCAAATCATCCACAGATAACTGCGGAAAACAGTCATTAGTCTGCAACCTGTGAGTTACTCTGGACTGCATGAAGTTCAATTAGTGTCTGATAACAAATGTCGTGGAAGGAGTATTAAAGTAATTTATATGAAAATATTTGCAATATCCTTTCAAGATTTGCAATATCCTTTTTCACTTACGGAACACAACTGTTAACTTGAGACAGATTACGTCTCTTTGTCGAAAGTTGAACACTGTCGGTGATTTCAACTGGTTTCATCAAAGAATGTATGTTTGGATCAACGCAAAAAATTCTCAGGCCAGATTTAAGTCAAGGTACTGACCATTTTGATGGGTTTTTTTGTTTATTAAATTTCTTGCTTGAACGGGGAATTCTAAAATAATCTGAGATTACCACAAGTGAAGTACAAGTGAATCACAGGCCAGTTTTAAGTCAAGTTACTGACCATATTGCCGCTTTTTGTTTCTTTAAATGTTTGTTTGTGAGGCGAGTTCTAAAATAATCTGAAATTATCCCAAGTGAAAGATATTGGTAAGACATTCTTCATAAATAGTTTGAAACAAGTATCGTCCAAAAGCTATGGAGATTAGGAGTGAAAAACAAATGACAATGCGGGAAGTACTTTCAATGACATTTTTTCTGTTAGAAAATTTCAAGTTACCTGTGGTACATAATCAGTATCTGAATCTTGATTAAAGTGTGAAAATTAAACTTTTTACCCAAAGTAGTTTTAGATTTTTAAATTTCTGCCCTGGGAAATGAGGATTAAAAGAATGAAATGTAGTCAGTACCTCAATTTTAATACAACCCGTGGAAATGCAAACCAGACACAATATGATTTGTCCTATCATAAATAATACATTGTGAAAGTAATTATTCAAAAGCAAAAATTCAAGTCTTTGTGATAGACTCTGCAGACATGTATTTGCAATGATGTACACCCTGCATAAAGTTCAGAAAATACGTGTGATTTTGAGGAGATCAAAAAATACATTTAGCCTTTTACAATGGGTGTCTATGAGAAAACAGTTTTTGAGAAATAAAAAAAGAAAGAAGACATTTGTTCCAGAAATAATATTCCAGATATATACTTCATTGTGGATGGATCCAACCTATGGCTTAGTTTTTACAATGTATCTGGGAATGCCTCTGATACTCTAGTTTTTATATGAAATTAATAGCAACACAAAGTTGGCAGATCTGGCAATTACTTCTTTTCTTATTTTCCCAATGTTAAATTTGTTATAGTCACTGATAAATGTGGTAGAGTATACTACTCAAACATGTAATTAATGACATGTATAAAAAGAACTGACATGTCAAGATATGTATGAGAAAATAAAGCTCAAACTGAAACACAAAAATGTCAGATCTGCCTAATCTGACAACATTATATAATTACGGAAAAACACGATTCACAAATTTCCCAACAGGAAGTAAACAATGACCATGTTATTTTTGCCTGTTTGTTTATTTCCTGTTTGGAAATCTGTGAATATCAGAGGCATCCCCAGATATGTTGTAAAAACTAAAATGTAGGTCAGATCTATCCATTATGAAGTATATTTCTGCAATATCATTTTGTAGACAAATGACCTTAATTTTGCCCAATGCATGAAAATATTTCTCATAGACCACCATTGTAAAAGCCTAAGCATATTTTCTGATCTCCCCAAAATCACATGTATTTTCTGAACTTTACTCAGGGTGATGTAGAATGTGTACGAATTGTGAGTAATTGATGAAGTCCAGGTGTAATTTGATTTTTTTGTTAATTCTGCCAAATGCTTGCTTTGGTTCCTTTTTCTGGTGGTAAGGAGTAATTACCACCCGGCCAGGTCCAGCTGGGGGGGTACCCCAGCCAGGTGCAGCCAGGGTGGGTACCCAGGATGGAGTACCCCCCGGCAGGGACAGGGTACCCCCGGCTGGGATGGGGTACCCACCCCCACCCCACGGGATAGGACAGCAGAGCGAGTCGGCGGGCGGTATGCCTCTTGTGTTCATGCATGAGGACTTTCTTGTTATTTAAGTGATCAAAATATTTTAGATTGAATAGCTGTTAAATGAAGCCAATTCAAAACAAATTCAGCCATCCGACTCTTTTCTGACAAAATCTAAAGGCATTTGATTAATTAACAAAAGCTCTTAGTAGAAATGGAAGCATTTGGGACTGCAGTGTATATGACGCACCTACCTTCTCTCGTTCTTTTTCCCAAGATGACAAGGTTTAGGACATTTCCAATAATTCCTAACACACACAAAATGGGAACGATGACGTGTTTATTCCAGTCATAGAAATTCCATGGATCAAGATTTGCATGTTGGAGAGTGAAATTGGTGTGATCAGCCTGATTGTCATCTGTTTCCGTCGACATGTTACCTGTGACCGCATCCACACCATTCCCAATCGAACCCGCAATTGTCACATTCGGGTCAAGAACTTGACAGAAAAGTTCCATACTGTAATGTCTGTGTTCTTGTGTCTCGTATTTATTCACAAATATCTATCTGAACAAGTTATTGTCGGCTTTTACGGTAAATATTGAGTCCTCCAGCAAATGTTGTTCTTATCTCAGTGTTTTTGTAATTTCTGTCTTAAATAATATTTTAAAGTCTTATTCCATCATACTAAAACCTTGCAGTCATTTGCGTACAAACACGTGTACGTGGGTTTATTAGTATAGATGATATTTATATATATACAAAAGAGAAACACTGTTTAGAAAAATAGAGAGAATGTAACAGGTTGTGGTGTCAACCCTCATGAACCATTCGTAAGTCACGCAAACATCTCATCACAACAAAGCAGATGAAATATGGTCCAGAGCTGAGAGAAAAATTTAACAGTGTTAAATGTTAAATTCCAACAGGACAATCTATCCAATATGTTTGCATTGTTGTGTGTAACTTGACACTCTTTTTGAACACAACAGCAAGGTCACATCCACTGATTGTTGTCCACGGATGATTTTTGTAAGAATATTCGAAGCTGTTTGTGAAGCTGGGTGGCATAAGAATCCTTGTACAAATGATTAACCATGTACCTTGTCCTTACTTTGTTATTCATTTTCTTTAAGTAACATTTCCAGGAAGAAAAATTGGGAATAAATTGAAAAACCAACCTGCGGGACTTAATTGGGATTGCCGGTGTGTAATCATAGAAGAATCTCATGAGCTACACTGCTTGACAAGATCTCGAAGACATGACTATAATTACTGACTATCCATCACCACACATTTAGCATTTAGTAGTCCTTTTACATGTGCCTGTCTTCTGCGTCTCTTCATTATGTCTATTTTTCTGTCAGTTTGTGAGTGTTAATTGTAAATTCAAAGTCGTAAGCTACAGGTACTTTAATATTCAATGTCTCACTTTTTCGTGTCTCAGTACCAAAATGCACATGTTGAGACAGACAACTTTCATATCTATTCTATTTCCAAAACCTGTGTAACATTAGAGATCTTATATGTCTTCCACAAGAAGGTATTCTCCTCCTCGATTCTTTAATCGAGTTTGACCTAAATTACCAACAATAAAAAGTTGGCATTTCTGTCAACCACTTCTTTACTTTTGTTTCTTTTGTTATAGTTGTTTTCGTCGCTCCTATGTTTCGGCGAAAATGCTAGTTAATAATCCAATCATTATTATTTACTAAAAGCTGATACATCATAAAGTACAAGAGAATAAATTTTAAACTAAAACACCAGAATGCAAGATCTGCCAACATTGTCAGCTTTGTACAATTACGGAAAACTAGAAACCTTTATTCACACTGTCGTGCGTGATGTGATGGGAAAAGCTACTCAGACACTCTACAGATAATTGAAATTCTACTGAGCGTGTACCAAGTGAGAAATGCATTGATAAAGGTGTCCCCACCTTGTTAACGTGGATTCAGATTACTTAGAGGGGCTAATGGGCTTTCAAATTCTAATTGGAATAGACCTGAGCGTCTGCAAAGAGAGACTTTTTAAACGTGTTCCTATGAACGTTTGCATTGTTTTCTTGCTGTTACCAATCCAATTCAATTCAATGCAATCCAAATGAATCAAGAAATTAACTATCCAGTAAGGCACTAGGTATCTCTTCAAACAAATTAGATCAAATGTACTCATAAACTAGATACATAGATCTATATACTGAACATGATTGGATGGCATAGTCCTGACATGAATAGGTAGGTCTATATCTCGTCGCGTTCAACTCGTATTCAACTTATATGACCTCACATAAGTTTCAGCAACCCCAAGATTTAACCCCTATCTGTCCTATCTCTGATGAGGCCAACACCTTTCTGTGGAAGTTACCACATATTGCCACATTATCAGCAATGTTTTTCATTTTTGGATACGGATCCAAATCTAGTTTCTGTCCCTTCTCCACTTGGAACTCATTGTCAATAAATCGAAAATTCCTTATCTGTTTTTTTTTGCTCATTTTTGGTCGCCATACATATTGGGATTGCAATGTAATTTTTTTTCCTTGACATAAACCAGAATGACAGATCTAATACAAATGACTTTTTCATGACAGGTGTTTCTGTCAGATTATCTGACAGATCTTTACACAGAGAAGAGCAAAAATAAATTTGTCAAAAATTGTCCCCAGTGGGGTTTGAAACCAGGACCTCCAGACCCTGAGACGAATGCTCTACCATTGAGCTAAGTCAACATTTAGTTGCCAGCCTGAATCTTTATGGCCTTTATAAAGTCATGCTCTATTGATTCTAGAAATGAACAAAGTTCGACATGTAAAGTGGTACATGAAACAAAGCTCACTTCAGAAATCTCCTACCCAACAGATCTCTTCCCTAGCTCAGTTAGTAGAGTGTGAGGTCTTTTAGTTGCGGTAGAACGGTGTATTACTCAGGTACGGCTGAGCTTAACCTATGTCTCGGGCAAACCTCCT
>JBCAUG010734609.1:0-11799 GCA_038406175.1 Haplosyllis leylae | reverse complement strand
AAAGGTATTTCGGGTTTAGTTCCACTTATGAGACAATATAGGCAGGCCGTTACTAATTATAGATTAATGGTAAAAGGCTTCTTAGATGGCCTAGATGAACTTAGCACAGGTAGACTATGTTATGAGGTATTAGACCCCATAACATTGGGTAAATATTTGAGAGCAATTTCTCATGATTTAGACAAAACTTACAGTGATTATAAGTTAGCCTTTACACATACTTATCAGTACTATGCTGAACTGCTTATTACGTTTACAAATTCTCCCAATTATTTGTTAGTACAGATTCCAATTTTTCTGGTATATAAACACCATTTACCAATGAGTTTATTCACCACACAGACAGTTCCCATACCATATGACATGGAAACATATTTAGGTATGAGAAAACAGTACACCAAAATTAGTTTGAACCAGACTTATTTTGCAGCAAGCAGTGATCAATACACTTTATTGAGTAGAACTCAGTTAGATTTGTGTGTTAAGATGCATGCTACGTATTATTGCAAACAGGCATATTTGCTTCAGAGTAAAGAAATTCCATCGTGCTACTCAGCACTATATTTTGATCAAATGGCAGAACAGAAAGTGTCCTCATGTAAGTTCAAATATACACAAAACAAATCGTATGAACCACAGGTTATTGACACAGGTACACAATTTGTATTGTCTAACCTTCCTAAACCGTGGAAACTGATGTGTGAAAATTCACAAAGACCGTTTACCATTCCGTATTCAACATATCGCATTGTGAATCATACAGAGTTATGTGAATGTACACTAACTGCGGGTTATGAATACCAAATTAACAAGGCTCAGGTGGAGTGCCACATAGACAATTCGCCAGACTCGGAATTTCAGATGTACTTTGTGTATAATCAAGCTATTTTTGACGTACTTCAAACACGCTTGGAAGTTGAAGTGCCAAAGTTAGTCCAAGAATCCTTGGATAAATTAACAACAGAAATTCCAAATTACAATTTACCCGATTTGAATTGGTACGACTACAATAACCCACAGCTAGAAAATGTACATCAGACAGGTACAGCTGTTGTAGATGTAAGTTTAATTGAATTTTTGGAGGACGTAACACAAGAAACTAAAGACCAAATGTTTAGAAGTGATGCAGAATTTCTTATGGCTCAATGAAAATTTCAAAATTACATGAAAGATGCCGAATGGTGGCAGGTGATGCAGTTTATTACCGCCATACTAGGTGCGTTATGTTGGCTAGCAGTATTTCTTATTTGTTGCAAATACAAGAAAATGATAATTTCCACAATCTTAGCTTTGCAGAAATTAGAGGAATTTCAAATGATTAAGACTGTACCAATGAAAGCTGAAGCAGCTCCCACTTTACCCCCACATGTTGAACCAATTCTAACCTTGTTTCCACCAGAGGTAGAACACGGAAAAGATGCCCCAGCATCCCCACAACAAATTCTAACCATAGTATTTATGGTATTGTTTTTGACCGGAATAGTGACTGGTATTGCTTTGGGTATTTGGAAACGATGTCGTTTTGGCTCATCCTTGTTTAGAACATGTTTCCCATTGTACCCGGTATCTCAATATCATAGAGGTATATGCCAGTCCGATATTTTCGTGGAAGTAACAAGAGTAAGGGACTGCAAAACCATGTGGGCACACTTCCAACAGGTTGCAGTCCACCCAACACTTATTAAAAGAGTAGGTACTCTTCCAGCCCAACACATTTTGATCTTCAAACAATGTTGTTTCAAGTCAATGAGGATAGACTGGGATGCTGCTAATGTTACCCTATATCAGAACAAGAAAATCATAAGATTACCTACAGTGGGCTCAATTTCCATTTGGTCATCGGGCGACCTTGAGATAATCGACCCATATAAACAGTATTCCATAAGAATAATGGGTAGAGTGCTGGATCAATTATATGTGATACCAATGGACAAAGAAGCGACACTTGGAGTAGTTGGAGGAAGTGAGTTCATAGAGTATGATGAACAGCCTCAACCGAAACCTCCGCCATTGGAATCTGCCCATGGATCTAGTACTAGACATTTGAAACGTTCGAAACACCCAACCACACCATTTGAGACTACAGCACGGTCTTCTTTCGAATTACAAAATGTAAAAAGAATATCTCGACAATTACATAGAGAACTCCCTGAATCCCAATGGCAATCAGAGTCAATGGGACCTCCACCATATACTCCAAAAGATTAAAATAGACAAACCTAGAGATCTTAGTTTTAAAAACCAAACAGCGCATTGTTTAAATTAGAAAAGGGAAACCCTCAACCGGATATGAAAAGCCGAGATCCTTCTCTCAACTGACTTAGAGACTATTTGAAATAGATGGTCACATGACACACATTTGGAAACCAACCAAGCTCACTTTTGATCGCATTTCTTCCATCTTCAATCTGTATCTCGCAAAAATTCCTTATTGCCACTACCCTTTATTCTGGGGTTATTCCCGTATGGGTGAACCAGGATCACCGCTATTATCAGTTAACTGTCAATCGATCTTGATCTCCTCCACATTAAAGTAATATCGAAAACAAACGCGAAAGGTGAGAAATAAAAATAAGAATTATAACAGTGAAATTGTCAACAGGAAGGTTTAAGAGAAAGATTTCCTGAATTTTAAATAAACAAGGTGCTGTAATAAAATAAAAATTCTAGAAACCTTGATAAAAACTAAAGGGATTTTCTTTTGAGATTTCGAGGTCAATTATTTGGTCATCAACCGTGAATAATTTAGAGAAAATTAACGGTTTAAGTAAAATAACTTAAAACCAGCAAATTTATAGGCCATGTAGCTAAACTCCAATGGTAATATTTCTTGTTTACTATTCTTTTTCACTCGTTTTGGATGAATTGGGTGAAAGTTTATCTTTCTATCACTGTTAGTGTGGTTCTTTCCTTCAAGGTTATTTCAACTCTGGTGTAACCGGATGGATTGTCCAATTTCATTGTCTATCTTTTCAACTAAAAGTTTCAGATAATTATAAATTAGAGACTCCTTCTTACCTCAAAAGTTAAAAACACACTTTCTGTTGTAGTCTCATTGTCTATGTTTTAACTAATATCAAATGGGTACAATTTGTTTTGGCATTCCTTATAATCCCGTTTTGACCCTTGATCCATGTGGAGAGCACAATGTACTGCCACCACATGTTATCTTCTTTGTAGGTTTATTCCACAGTTCATGCGTGAACACGTAGAATGTTTAAAGTATAGTTCAATTCAGAGTCAATTCTTTAGATTTTGGAGTCCACATGCAACAATTTGGAATACTTGCTAGCACAATATCGATTTTGCGATCAAGAATGATAAGTAATTCCGATACTTATGCATAGAAGGATAAGAAATATTCCAATGATTTCCTTCTCCTAAATAGAATTTTTTCATGACTGGTGATTGACAAGTAAGAACAGATCAGAGTTTTCGAATAACAGTATATCGTGTCTAGTTAATAAGTAATTATAGATAATAAGTAATATGTAATTACTGTCAATGGTTATTCTTTCAGCACCGGTTTATAGTAACCGTTAGTATATCTTTATAATAATGGGAATACAGTGAATAACCTGTTTAATGTTAACTATGATTTCCTTGTTAAAAGCCTCTACTGTACAAATATATATCTTATAAATAGGTATAAGTTATATAAATATGGATTAATAAGCCTTTGTGATGGTATTACAATCATGTTGCAGATATTCAATTTAAGGGCTATAACTGGACTGAAAAGCCGAGATTACCTATGCTTATATTTTAGTTTTAAGCTTTATACGAATAACTTCACAATTTGCACACTGATCATAGTGCAGATAATCGGAATTTACAAGCAATAGAGATTTGTCAGCAATAATGATGATACCGTTGTACACACAACACACATTATAGTACTCATTATCTTACTTGTTATGTGCAGCAGTAGATGAACTTGAGGGACTGTGTTAACTGTTCCGAAAACACTTCTTAAAATATGAACAAGTTTCAAAATAATTCTTTATAATTCTTTAAACGGTGCAAATGTTGATAACACATCTGTAATTAAGCAAAGTTCTTCTGTAAGGTAAATTGCAACCATACAACGTGACAATAGCATCGAACTTAACGAATCTTTGCTCTTTGTACCCCAGATCCAGAGGTTCCAATTGTAGTCCAGATTAGTCGGAACTAATTCCAAAACAGTTATGGTAAAAGATTCATAGAAGTAGTAATTCCACTTACATAGAGTTACATCGGAAATGCATAACTGTGCGGCACCTTTCTTTTCTTGTACAGGTCTTATAAGACATGGTTATTTCTATATACATATTTACTGGTACGCACACGGAAAACGTTTGTCTTCTATTCTCATGAAATAAGAATTGTTTCTAAACAAGTTATTGACCTGTATGACTTACTTGGAAGTACAGGTCAAACCCATGATAATTTCCGTTAAGAACAGCCCGTTAATCTGTTCATTGATAGAATACCAACCAATTGCCAACATCATTCCCTTATTGTCATAATATGTTTTATAACTATGTATTGTATCCTAAAAGCATAACTTGTTTCTATTGTTCTGTTTCATGGCACAGATGTTTCTGATGTCAAGATGACATGGAAGAAGCAGAAATGTCAGGCGTACATGTGTTTTTGACATCGTTATAATTTTAAAATAATGTTTATTTTAATTACATGCTCTTAGCATAGATACTTACATGACTAACTTTATGCTTTGAATTGTTATTGATGTTACTTACTTTCACTTTGTTTTACAAATTTCACAACTGTTTCTGAAAAATGTCCTACGCAACTTTAGTTTGTCATTTTGTATTATATAAATCTCTGGTAAGAAATCCAAATGTGTGCGCTTCGCAATATACGGTTTTAGAAATCCAGAAACGAAAAACGCTAAATTACTTTCAGAAGTTTACCGTTTTTCACCTCAAATAAGACCCCCCATGCAGGGTACGACATGTGCCTAAGCACTTACAGGGAGGGCTCCGCCCATACCCTAGACCTGTAATACACTGGCCAATAGGAGGCTGCTATATACCCATATATATAAAGCGCACTGCTAATAGGGCCAGAGTAGAATAAACACACTACCGTTAAACCAACGACTACTTTTTACTCACGTAAAGAGGTATGCAGAACGCACCTTACATTAGTATCCTGCACCTTGTAAAATGAAAGTTGACTTCGGTACAGGTTCTCCGCATCAATTTGTATATTCTGCTGTATCTTTTTCATTGTTTCACATTTTCACTTCAAATAGAAATTAGAATATGTAAAATGCTCACTGTATTCCATATTTACTTTGAAACTATTCAGTACTACTTTGCAGATTTTAATATGGTCAAAAAACTCAGATATACACATAAAGTAGGTGTCACATCTTGACAAATTTTGGGCAGATTAAAATCAGGACAGCAGTACAGATAACTTAGGAGTTATACACATTATAATTTGATCAAGTGTACAAATTTTTATTTTCATTTGAAACAAAGATACCCATTTAAGAGGAATAATTAACATGATTGGTGTTTAACCAGAAATTGATATGAAAAACCTGTATCGTGTTATGTTCAGAAAACAACGGTTCTGCTACAATTATGAGCTGTCGTGAATAATTCTATTCTCGCCCGCGGCAAGTAGCTCCTCACAGGATTCAATGCAACTGAGGCATCAAATTTATCAGTACAAACCTGTGAAATACATGACAACTGAACTGGATGAATTCTACAAAGTTAATGAAATCTTCAATAGATTACAGAAGTAAAAGATGAACACAGCAAAATTATAACCAAGCTGAAAGATGAAGTCGAAGAGGAATGGCTGTTGTTTTTTTACGGTGGTCGGATTAAATCTTAGCCTAACACTTCTGTTTAAATGTGTGGAAATATCTGATACATTTACTTCCATATAATGGTGTATAATAGTTCTCACTGAAAGGAGATCCGAGCTTCGTGTCAACATTTGAACATTTTTTCTAACAGTTGACAGGTAAAAGTCAAGAAATTAAGCCCCAACATTAAACAAAAACACTCGGATTAAACAAACATTAAACAAAAACACTCGGATCTCCTCTTTGTAGTAATTACTTATAATTTTGAACTTCAAAATGTTGGTTATTTCCAGAAAGCTGTTAGTAGAAAAAAATCTGGGTGTCTAAATTGGTATCTTCTGAACTTTAAGCAAGGTGAATATATCACAACCTCCCACAGTTGAAGAGGAGTCAAAAGGTGCAGTCTCGAAATATCATGACATTACAGTTTTCTTCAGAATATAATCTTAGATCTAGCAAACAAGTTGAAAAGTAAAGGTAATGCTTTGATGCTCACGTATATGGGTATAAATTTGGCTGAGAGACATATGATTTTAGGAAGCTGTAATCATCATGAAATTAGGGTGAAATTCTAATGTTTACGATGATAAAAAGGAATTGGAGTAACAATATAAATATTGGGTAAGAATAAATTTTATACCGACAAAAATAAGCATGAGTACAAACATAAATGGAATTATTTCAGTTGTTTTGGTCAAGTAATAACCGAAGGCCCCTGACTAAGAAATCTCAGGTTTTAAGTTGTACTTTCATCAGAAGTTTTTGTGTTGACTCCTTCGATCCAGATTGGCTCCCTCCACATGACTACACATGTCCCAAAGGGGAAGCAAAAAATAGAGGGACCATGCATTATTACATTGTACGACTGACTACTCACAACATCAAGTCGAGTCCTATTGATTGATCGCTCTTAAATGTGGTGATTAACTCACCTAATAGGCTACGTAGGATGGCAAAGTAAGACAAATAAGTAACTAAAACAATAAGGAATGGATAGACATTGGGATAAAAGTCAATAAGTGCAAGGATTGAAAGGAATTCTGTTCAAAAGAATGAGGTGAGCGATATTACGTTTAAATTTCAAAAATGGTGGCGGAAGTAAACATGACCAGTAGAAACATATGACTATGACTAGTAGTAACTTACAGCAAAAGGAGGAATGAGAGGTATGACCAGTAAGAACATAACTAAAAGGAAGTTTACCAACTACTGACAATAATGCCACATAGAAATAAAGGAAAGGGGAAGAAAAAATCTCCGAACAAACAAAAGGATCGTGAACAACCAAAATTAGACAATTTTCTCTCAACGCCACAAAATAAGAATGAACAAGAGCACATAAAGAAGAGAACACCACCTAGCTTAGAAAATACAGCACCTCCTAAGAAACTCAACATGAGTAATCACAGTCATGTAGATGAAACTTCGGATTCTAGTAATGATAGCAGTGATAGTGAAAGTGATGGATAATGTGAAATGGAAGTATCCACACCTTGTTCTGAGACAAGACACAATCCTCCCTTGAAAAAAGCTGAAACTAAAGGGGATGAAGAAAGTCCTACTAGGAAAGAAGAAGTGGAAGAAGAATCTCAACTAGATAGAAAACTATGACGTATGGAAAAAAGAATAACAGCAACCATTACAGCGTCAATTGAAAAACTAATTGAGACAGTGCTGAAGCCCTTACGAGATGATGTTCAGAAACTAAACACAGCATCAAGACTGCAATCAACTAAAATGAATGACATAACAGCAACCCATAATGAGAATAAGAGACTATTGGCATCAATGAAATCAATACGGAAAGAGAACAAGGACCTAAAGAGAAGGTTACAGAATATCGAAGACAAACTTTTAGAAAACAATGTTATCATAACGGGTGTAAGTGAAGAAGCCTGGGAGGTAGAAAGCAACTTGAAGGAAAAGTGCATACAGATGATTGCTTACACTGTTAATGCACAAGACCCTCAGGTACAACTGAACAAAGCTAGGGCAGCAAGGATAGTTAAAGTGAAAAGACTCGGAAATTACTCGAAATACAGAGGCAGACCTATATCAATAGAGTTTGAGAAACACAGTGAAGCATGGTACTTTTGGGAAAATAAGAGCTATTTACCTGAAGGTGTGCAAGTGAGAAGAGAATACAGTGAGGAAACAGAACACCAAAGAAGGATTTTGAGGCCGATTTTCAATGCAGCTAAGAAACATCCTAACTACAAAGGTAGATGTAGAATGGATGGTGGAACACTAGTTTTGAAAGGGAAATCATTTACGACAGAGAATCTTAGTGAATTGCCAGAAGAACTCAATGGTTTTAGAGTAAGTAGCAGAACAAAAAATAATGTACTTGGATTTTATGGTGAACTAAATCCATTATCGAACTTTCATGCTAGTGTCTTTCAACTCAATGGTCGGAAATTTCTCAGCTCAGAGCAATTCATACAGTACTCAAAGGCCATGTATTTTAATGACACCAATACAGCGAATAAGATTCTTCAAGTGGGAACTGCTATTGAATGCAAGAGACTGAGTAAGGATATATCAATAGTGTATGAAAAGGACCACTGGGCCGATGTAGCAAAGGAAATTTGTTATCCTGGAATTAAAGAGAAGTTTGCACAGAATCCAAGGCTACTGGACTTATTAGTGAGCACAGGCAACAAGGTGCTTGTGGAGAGTAGCTTTGACAGGCTATGGGGCACAGGAATCCCCATCCATTATCAAAGTTGCCTGAACAAAGATCAATGGATATCTTCTGGAATCCTTGGTGAATACTCATGAGAGTAAGAAGGGAACTTTCCTGTATCGCCACTCCTATTGCCATTCCCAGTGGTAACACGGGAACACTTGTGTAAGTACTGTATGATTAGTAGTAACACTACCTACCTACAGAATATGACGAGTATTAACAACTCATTGTGCTGTGTATGACCAGTGTTAACGATACCTCAGCATGATTAGTATGAACATTACCAGCACCATCTTCCAGGCTAAGCATGACTAGTGATAACATTTGTTAATCATGACTAGTACGAACAGGTTAAAACCCTTCCAACTGAACTCAACTAGGACACATCTGACAAATAAAATGATATTCCGCTCTGCTCATCCTTGTAGCCAGCAATCAGACTGAATTACTTTTATTATCAGTCATTCAGTCAGTCATATCCATCATTTCTCATCAATTAGAATCCTTTCTCATCACCTATTGTTTATTGGTTGTTGTGCGTGTTGTTCTATTTATACCATTATCATTACTCTCACATGTGTCTTACACCAAGACAATCATCCATAGTTGAACAACCTTTGTTATCGTTGTCAGAGAAGTTAGATTTCAATTTTAGTAAATGTTCATATGAGGACTGTTCTAGTGTCTATACTGACACAACAACAGATGACGAACTGATAGTGTTACATTTGAATGTGAGAGGGCCATTAAATAAACAGTCAGAGCTGGGTGAATTATTGCATAATTGTGGCGGCAAACAAATTCACATAGCAGTCCTAAATGAAACTTGGCTAAAAAGTTGTAATAAAAATCTGATAAATATCGAGGGATACAACTTTCATAGTTTAGAATGAATGAATAAAAGAAGAGGAGGTATTGGCATTCTAGTGAGTAAAAAATTGAAATTTAGACCAGTATCAGAACTGAACATTATGGAGGATGATGTAGAGTCATGTACAATTGAAGTTAAACTATGTACAAAATCTGTGCTGGTTTGTTCGGCATACAGGCCGCAAAATACAAGCACCAAGAATTTTTTAGATTCGTATGAGAAGCTGATCAAGCAATTATATATTAAAAATAAAAACATAATACTAGGCTTGGACCATAATATAGATCTCCTCAAATACGATGTTCACAAACCTACCGAACATTTTTTGGATTACAACCTAGACAATGATCTATTTCCCTGCATAATAAAACCAACTAGGATAATAAGTAAAAGTGCAACATTGATTGATAATATCTTTGTCTTGAGTCATTTACATGACAACACAAGCTCCTCCATAATGGTACACAATATGAGTGATCATCTACCATGCAAAATATGTATTACCAGAATGAACCCACTTATAATGCCAAATACCACCATTAAGTTAAGAAACCACTCTGAGAAATATACGGCGAAATTAAGAGAATCCTTGTTAAATTTAAACTGGCATGAGAGCTTAGACATGACCAGTACGAACGTGGCTTTTAAAAGTTTTAGTTAAAAATTTAAAGAACATTATGAAAACGATATCCCAGTGAAACATGTCAACCCAAATAAAATCAAACCTATTCATCCCTGGCTAACCATAGGTGTATGCAGAAGTATGACAAAATCAAAAAAGCTATTTGAGAAGACTCTAAATAAAAACTCATCAGAGGCTGATTACATCAAATATAAGGATTATCAAAACATCTTAAACAGAGTCAAGAGAACTGCTATGAAAGAATACTATTCAAATAAATGCCATGAGTATAAAAATAATGGAAAAAAGCTCTGGCAAATCATTAACCAAATTACAAAGAAGACAAATAATAAATCGGAAGTTGTTGAGTGTCTAGAAATTGACAAGATTAGAACCTATCAAAGTGCTGAGATAGCAAAGGAATTTGGAAAGTTTTTCTCTAGCATTGGTAAAGAATATTTTAATAAGATTGTTCCTCCGTCGAATGAGGAATGTGTTAAATATAACACAATAGAAGCAAATAAGAATAGCATCTTTATGAATCCAACCAGTCCGAGTGAAGTGAATAAGATTATAGATAATCTAAAAACTAAGAACAGTAGTGGACATGATGGATTTTCAAATAAACTACTAAAAGACCTAAAACCAGCACTGATTGACCCTCTCACTATGCTATTTAACTTCTCCATCACCAGTGGCATTTTCCCTGATATTTACAAGCTTGTGGATACTGTCCCCCTTTATAAATCCAAATGCAAACTTACTAGCACGAATTATAGACCAATTTCCTTGTTGCCAACTATGTCTAAAATATTGGAGAAAATTATATATGTAAGAACCTATGATTTCTTTCATCAAAACAATTTATTATTTGTTAGCCAATATGGATTTTGAGCAAAACACTCATGTCAGAGCGCCATAAGTGAATTGTTAGGAGAAGTTATTAAAGGGAAGGCAAATAATAAATTTACAGTATTATTGTTCCTGGATTTGTCAAAAGCTTTTGACACCCTAAATCATAAGCTATTATTGATGAAATTAGAAAAGTATGGAATTAGAGGGCGAGCCCACAACTGGTTTAAAAGTTACCTTGATAATCGTTACTTAAGAGTCAAATGCATTGACAAAATGGGAAATGCCGTGTATTCAGACACACATAGAGTAGAATTCGGAGTGCCACAAGGCTCGTGCCTAGGACCATTGTTATTTTTGATATATACCAATGATTTACATAAAAATCTAGATTTTGTAAAATGTATCTTGTTTGCTGACGACACAACACTGTATTTTAGTCATAGTAACCCACAATATTTGAAATTCTGCATAGAACATGATCTTCAAATAGTCAACAGATGGTTTCGAGCCAATGGTCTTACTTTGAATTTAAATAAAACCGAGAGTTTAATTTTTTGCCCAGGAAAAAAGAAAATAAAGATTGAAATAAAATCTGACAATGTTTCTATTCCAATTGTAAAATACTCCAAATTTTTGGGAGTATGGCTTGATGAAAATCTGAATTGGCAAAGGCACACCTCGATTTTACATAGAAAATTAAAGCAACAAATAAAATTACTATCACAAGGCAAACATATGCTTACATCTCATTGTAAGAAGATCCTGTACTATTCGCAGTTTTATAGCCATCTAAAATATGGAATATTACTGTGGGGAAATATGATAAATAATACAATGCAAAATTCATTTCAAAAGCTACAAAACAAAGCATTTAGAATAACCTTTGGAAAAGAACCCACCTTAGAAAATTATAGACATCTCCAAATTCT
>JBCAUG010734598.1:0-11801 GCA_038406175.1 Haplosyllis leylae | reverse complement strand
TGGAGGGATGTGAACAGAATGCCATAGGGCTCACATGACTGACCTTGTTATCCTACTACATACATGGACAGTAATAAAAGTAAAAGAGTAAGTATTTTGTATGAAAAACCGCCGAACTTTACTTAAAACTGTTGAGAATTCTACCAATATTATTGCTGAGACAGAGTGAGGTTGTTTGTATACTCAGGTAGGGTCCAGTGGTTTCTCTATTTCACGGAGTTGTCCGGAAAAGTTGGCCCCAGTCGGGAAATCCTGGATCCGCCTCTGAAGGTCTGTTACCCTCTGATAAAGATATAAAAAAAAGTAAACAGGTCAAACAAAACCAGAAAGAAAATATCAATAAATAAAACAAGAAAAAAACCTGCGGTACGAAAATCAATACCTTGGTGAACTAGTTACTGTAGGGGATGCGCTCTTGATGAGGGGTGTTTATTTGATGCTTGTCTGTGTAGTAATACGTCCGATAAGCTAATAGCCTGTGGATCCCACACTTCGCACACGTGTGTGGCAATGTAAACATATGCGAACAACAATAAACAACCAAGCAACAAGGACAAGTACAACACTGAAGTTCTGAACATATCCTTATCTAATTCTTGATGCAGACTGTTTCCAACACAAAAACAATTCAAGAAATTTTCCGGAAACAATGACAAAAAAAATGACAATTAGGTTGCATCATAACACGATAACGAAAATGATAATTGTGCAGTTTTTCACAAAGGGTCAACTTTTCCAGCTTAACGTTACATCCTGCAGGTTTTTCTACACTATAATCAGATGAAGGTAAATGTGCATTATTCTCTCTAGCAACCACTATCGTAATGTGTACACTGGGAAAAAACCCCTATTGTTTAACAAAAATATGCTTATTTCGAAATAGACAAATTGGTCAGTTGACAGATGGAAAATGTAACTTAATTTAAATCATCTCAAAACTATAAAGGCAAGAAGTGGAAGTTCATTCTAAATCTCTCAGCTCTGTCACTTCTGCCTTTAGATGGGAGGCCAGTGAACTGACCGGTAACAGGTTAGTTAAATCTCTACAGTCTGTATTCACAAAAATGTTCTTAAAAGTGAGTTCGTTTACCTTGCTGTGTAGCACAAGTCGCGCTACACATCACACACTGCGAGGCCGCTTCCAGGAAATGATCGAGGGAATCGTGACTCATCCCAAACACAAGTAAATTCTAAATTTGGAGCAACACTGAAAGTACCGGTTTCAGAGTCCCCTTTCGCTGGTGTTCTGTCACTAATCAAAGTAAAGAGAACAGTTCATTCTCAGCGTTCGTGTTGTATACATCTAAGTGCTTTTTCCATGACTTTTTCCGGTAACCTCCGACTACGCAAACGGTCACGATATGAGTCTCTTTGGTGTGATGTTATAGTGCGATGTTCATTTCCGCTGCTTTGGAAAGTATGTAAGATTAATATTTCGACAGATAAATTTTCAAAATATTTGCAAAAATGTAGACTTCTTTTTAATTTGTGCCAAAATGTAAAAAGTGTCTGCTATTTTACATTTACAATCATTGTAACTTTGCATTTTTTGCAATTTGCATTTTTTGGCACAAGCTTCCATAAATTTGCGATCGCAAACGTGTTTGAGTTATTTAGAGAAGAAAGCCAATTTTATTGGTCTTTTCTCATTGATAGACGTGCGTACAGCTTTATTCGAATTTCCCAAAATTATACGCAATTGGCAACATTGCCAATAAAGGCTTCACTGTAATGTTCTACTGACTGTGCTGGCCAGGTGTGTGTTGGGCAGGAGATAACTGAAGTGAACTTTGTTTCATGCACCACTTCACATTTCATATTTCCAGAATCAATAGAATATGACTTTGTAAAGGCCTTAAACATTTAGATTGACAATCAAATGTTGACTTAGCTCAGTCATTTTAACATGACGATCGGGAGGTCCTGGATTCAATCTTCACTGGGGACAATTTTCTGGCTGAATTAATTTTGCTCTTCCCAGTGTAAGCCCTTGTTGGCAACGTTGCCAACTTTGTATAATTTAGAGAAAACTCGAATGTTGCCTGAATAAGGAAAATTGTACGCTACTCATTTTCATAAACTGGGCAAATCAGCTAAGTGGGATTTGGCCACAAAAATTTCGTGTCACGACGTGTGTAATTCCATTCCGAACATCGACGACCTTGAATTTCACTGAACAAAATGTTCCTTTCCCTGGCTCCTCACACCAATGCAATAAATAGTGTATTGATCAATCTGCATGTATTTCTTGTCCAGTTGATGAGCATACTTTATTCTAGCTCATTGGCTGGAAAGAAATAGTTGGAACTTTCTGCTTCTGAGAGTCAAATTGATCAGTTCGAAACTACGCATAAAGCCAAAGAAAATTGAACGGCGAGAGAAATCGATCAGCTCGAAAATTTATTGAAAAATCCTCGGCCATAGTTTGAAGTCCCTTTTTTTACGGATTGAACCATTTGGATCCACATTATAGTTTTATCTTAGCACGGGACGCTTTGCTTCTTATTTTCTGCTAAATTGTCTGCACATACACGGAACCGACCACGACTGAGTACTTACTACAGTATGTACCACGACAAGCTCAGACGGATGGTACACTTATGTTCCGTGAGTACTCCCCCATCAAAGTACATACGTGTACGTTTTCATTGCGCAAAAAATTATGTACAGTGCGTATCAGTACCAGGTCAAACCGTAAAAGAGCAAAACAGCTCATTGAAAATCACGCAACCACTACCACACACACATAATTTGAAGTTATGAAAATAAGTTCAGGTCCTGGGACAAATGGTGACTAATTCATCTTTCAAATGTGAAAACACAATAAAACTTTTTGCAATGATGCATGCTACTTTCAATTTAGAATCGACAGAACAAAACGAATCCTTTTCCCAACAATAAAGTTTTGTCCCTTTTGGAGCAATTGGCCTTGACTTTGTCTCAATCTTATTTCACGTCAATGTTTTTGAGATGTGAGAGTTAAATTAGCATCCAAACACAAGAAAGAAAAAAAAACGTCCATGACGGTTATGTGAGGGGATAAGAATGTGGATCCATGGCATAATCGTCTGCAGGGAAGAAAGGATTATTCTTGTGTACGAAATGAACAGTGCTTCCATTACCTCCCCCCACTAACCACCCCACCCACCCATCCACCCACCCGTCTTGTTAATTGTTATCGACTGGCTTTCAGGAATTGTCCTGATCAGCTCGTTTTCTGATTTGGAATTTTTCCACCGTTTTTTCCTGTTTGAATGCCCATTTCATTCTATCCCAAGAAAAGCTGTTTTATTTGTCTTGGACCAAATATTTTGATCTGAACCAACCAAAGACTTCACCTTAAAGTGAAATCAATTATAGGGCAATTTACCTTGGTTGGAATTTCAAGATTTTTTGTCCTTCAGTAAAATACTTGGGAATAATATCCATTAGATCTATTTCAGTTGTCGCCTTGGTTAACTCAAACCAAGCAAACCCTTGGACACTAGGTGTGCTCTGCTTGGCCAGATTCAGAGGGTATTTTTGTCTAAGCTTTGGAATGAATACAGGGTAATGGGAAGACTCTTCATAAAAATGATACTTAACAATTATGGATAACATATCAAAGATTCAACCTACGTAACAATATGTGAAATTTATGTGGGGATGGCCAAGATATTGACTGATTTAGGTGTTTGAAACCCACTTCCTGTTTCACCTTCTTCTATTTTCGCCCATAATTTCACATACTGTATTGCTTCACAGGTCGGATCTTAGAATTACAATGTTAACATTTCTAAGTCATAATGCAAAGAGTGGTAAAGTTTCAAGTCAGAATTTCAAAAGTCAATATACAAAATATTTTTTGTTAATAATTTGTTGATAATAATTATTGAGTATTAATTTTGTGAAGAATCTTCCCATTTCCCTGTATTCATTCCAACTTTGACATCACCCCCTGACAAAGGACATGAAAAAAATCTTCACGGACTCCAATTTTAGATATCAATCAGAAACTTTTGAAAACTATCGCAAATGTCAGATTCGTTTGATGTTTCTTCAGGGTGATTCAGTTAACTTTTCTTGAGGTAAAATTTATTTTACGATTTGTCCTTTGGAAGCTGTACCTCTCAGAACCACAAATAAACCTGGTTTTGCAAGCAATTTGTTCTTGCAGTTGCTTCGAAAACCCCCTATGTTGTATCCGGACAATTTTTGAGACAATTCTTTTGTGTCAACCTCTTTGCAAACTTCATCTCAGACTTTATCCTTCAAAAAATCATGTTCCAAATCAGTTGCACGTTTTACACTGAGAAATTTCTTGAGCAAGAACCAATCCAGCTCACTAAAATGGCATTCTGATTACTTTTAAGTTTTCTTAATTAAACTGTTTACATGAAGTCAGATCTTTCTTTATGATCATCTAGCTTTGTCTCAGTAGTCTATTGTTTGATTTTTAAATTATTTTAGCTAGTATGATGCTGGTTTATTCACACTATTTCGTGTGTACATACGGAACTTACTCATTCGTACTTGCGAGATACATGGAGGTAGTTGGTTTACTTACACCTGTAAAATCTCTGACTAAATCATTTCTAATTAAACTGATGGAAGTACGTTTTTTAACCTCCATTTTCAAGAAAAGGTGTTCATTTTGTCAGGCAAAAATAATCAATAGCAGCAACGCAATCACCCAGTTTGTGCCAAAAGATATGGTTGGCCCATTTCAATGATTTCTAAAGAAATATAATTTAACTGTTTTCTTGGTTTGTGGTTGACAGGGATCATCGACATTTTGTACTTATTAATCAAGATTTTTCCCAATGACAGCAATACTGTCATTTTCCTCAACTTTGGATCACAATAAGTTCGATGTACATCGTGACAAAAATGTTTCTGTGAATTACTGTCATCTATTGAGATCTATATCAAGTGCCAGGGTATGATGATAAATAAAGAAAACTAATGTTAAAGGATATCTTTTGTGACCACTTCCTGCTTGAGCCTTTTTTGGTTTTTGTGATCCTTGTTACGTTGTAAAATGTCAGATGTCTTTTGTCATTACACAATGAATGTATTATTCAATTAAACAAGACGATTTGTGTTTGTCATTTGAAGGGACCTCGGAGTGCAGTTTCAAGTGTTTCTAGGTTTCGAAAGGGGAATTCTCGGTCTCAGCCTCAGCCTCAGCGAGCCTCAGCCGCAGCCAAAATGGAGATATACACTCTACAACCTGCAACTAGGGGTGATTCTATGCCCAGCAGTGACTAGGGGCAAAAAGCCCTTGCCCCTACATGAGGAAGCATCACTCTTTCTTTATTCTTGAAGCCAAATCTTAACCACTTTTCATCTAACACCACTCATTTCAAAGCTTAGAACCTCCTCTACAAGATCAACTATGTTCATTAATAATAAGACTCCTCTGGAAGGATAAAAAATGTGTCCAAAAATAGCAACATTAGCATTTTGGCCATTTCAGGTGCCTTATAGAGGCATAATCACTTCATATTCTTGTAGAGGATGTCCTGAGCTTCCATTTGAGGGGTTAGACATCAAAATTGGTTAAGATTTGGCTTCAGAAATGAGGAGAATGTGAAGCAGTCTCAATTTTGACATGATCACTATAAATTTGATAATTTGATCTATGCAGTATGAAAGATGTTACACTCATGTACCCCATCACCCATGTACTCATCACCCATGTACCCCATCACCTATGTGTCCCATCACCCATGTGTTCTATCACCCATGTGCTCCATTTATGTATGCAGTATTAAGCAAGACATATGCAGTTGGTACATATGTACCCATTGACCTCACAAGCCCCTTTACCCCCCACCCCACCAACTCTGGACCCCACTACATTTACTAAGTGAAAGGTCAGTTATCAGAATGGCTTTGAAAAGTTCAGGAAGTTTTTTTTTTGTTTTGGACTTGTGTCCATATTTATTATATTTGTATGCTGTACGTTTTGGTTTCAAACAATTTATAAAGACTAGAAATAAATATGATATCTGTAAATTAGATTGGATTCTTATTTACTTGGTAAATATTGACACAAATTATTTTGGATAAATTGAGATTGGGTCAGCTTGGCAGAGGCCGAGGCTGAGATAGAGAAGTATCACGATTCCAGTTCCTACTGGGAATTTTCTCAATTCAAACTTTAAAAATTTGCAAGGAATAAACAAATCTTTGAAAACATACGCAAACACCGTCTACTTTGATCAAAGTTTAAATAGCATTATTGATAAATTGTTAACTGTACAATTTTCCTAGAAATGTTTCTGTGGCATTTAAGTTCCCAGAATTTACACACAAAGAAAGATACAACACACTTTTTCTTCAATACTAATCCCTTGTGCAATTTACCCTCATTTTATAAAATGGGGTCACAGATTTGTTGAATATCAGGAAATGTGTGGAGCAAATCACTTTTATAATTTTATACAAAGCCCCGCCCGCGCGATCCGATAATCTGTTGTTGTGATTCGGGGATAGATTTTGACAGAAAAAGTGAACCAATTTCGATCTATCACCGCTGCACACAGAACTATTTAATTTCATGATATTGACTTTTATCCAAGCAAGATTGCTGCAAGAAAAATCTGGCGTCAGAAAATAAACAAAGTCTTTGTACAAACCAAGCTGTACACTATGTGCATCTTCTGTTCATTTTTTGGCAAATGACAGAAATCGGGCATCTAGGTTTTGAGGAACTGACCAATTGTGCACAGGCTTGGTGCGTGAAACTGAAAATTATACTTTTAAGATTAATCAGTTGTCGTTATAATCAAGAGTATTTATTCCTCTTGGGTTGTTCAAAAATCTGAAGTGATAAACAACCCTCTGGATGCAAACCGTTCGAATGACCGCACCCCTCATATGTCAAATCAATTCCAGAGACCACCCAAACATGCCAAAGACCACCATGTCTTATCAAATTTGAATAAATTGAGATGTCTAAGCTTGATGCGGCCACTTCAATAAACCTTATGATTATTTCTTTATTATATCGTAAATCACCTTTAATTTTGACTAGATTTGCATGTGAATGAATTGGCTGGTACCGCAAGAGTGCGCTCAGAAGGTGTTTTTATTTGACTTTTTTGCCCTCCCACTCTTTTACACTTCGTGTTTAACTGATTTTGGATGTGTAAGAAATTCGAACTTTTTCAGATATTGTCCTTTTTTTCTTTAATCGGAAGCAACACCACCGCAACAATAAATAAACAAGTGAGTCAGATTTGATTGCGATCATGTACACAATGTACACAATGTGAGACTTGTCAATAAAAGATCATTTTGTATAGAGGGAGAAACCAAGATGAGAGAAAAATGCCTTAAAACTTAATCTCATTAAATTAAAAACATGAAACCAGACAATATGTTTAAAAGTTGAAGTTTTCCCAGTGGTAGATTCTTCATAATCATTTTACTTGTGTGGTGGGGATTGAACCCAAGGCCTCCCATTTGAAGTCTGATGTTCTGCCAGATAAGCCGTAGAAATTGTTTTGCTAAAATTACTTCAAACAATCAAAAGTTTATAGAATTGACACATACCACTGGTCATGTCAAATTGAGCTCATAAAACCAATTTGACAAAAACGTTTAAGGGAATCTCGGTTGATTCTTCTCGTTACCAATCAGCACCCTCCGAGGGGATATTCTTTTGAGCTGGAAACTTTAACTATCATTCAATTTATTACTTCTTGACTTAAAATAAATTGTTTGATTAGTTGACGGATCACACAATACATAAGAAATATGCTAATTCCTCAGCTATTTCAGCACAAAAAATCTGCGAAAGATCCACGGCACTTAAACCTCTTTGTTCTCCCCAAAAAACCGAATGATTCACCAGGCCACAGAGCACGTGTAGCTTGTAATACTTTAATCTCTCCAGGATTTAAAAGGGTAAAATACACATGTGCCACAAAAAGTGACAATAGAGAAAGCATAAAAGTCCGGGGACTCAGACTGATGCCTCATTCTGTTGCTGGGGGTCCTGCTACAGGGAGGTCTGTCTCACCGCTTTGAACTTTACGGATTTCTTGACACCCTGATTTGTGTGTTAATTTAATCGTCAGAAATTTACTGTCATAAAAAGGGATCAGAACATAATCAAAAGTAGACATCAAAGAGTTACTAGGGGATCATCACCCACCTTTGTAGTACTGATCTTTGAGTATACTGAGTACACTTTCCTTAGAATTAATGAGGATATTGTGGTAGCCATAGTAACAGTTTAATAGATACATAGTACTTTATTACTGAGGCCATCCGTCACAGATGAAGACAATGCATCCCGTGTAAAGAAGTAGAATCTAATTAAACATTTACGGGATAAACTGGTGCAGAAGCATAAACACTCCATTCACACACATTGTAAATCACTGGACCGCAAGAACCATTGCTGCTTAAAAACGTACTTTCAAAACGCAAGCAGTAAAATCAGTACTTCAGCACTTGCAGCCATTACTCACTGATACACGGCAGCTTTAGGCAGCTTTGAGTGAAGCTGGCGCTGGTGTCTGGGGTTTCTAATTGCAGAATCGTGACAACATATTACGGTCCAGAGCTGGCTAAGGAAGGGGATTTTTACACAGTCGGTTATAAATAGCATCAGTGTAATAGTGAGTGAATGCAAAACGTACAGCGGAACAGTACTGCTCATTCACCTCGAGTTTTGAGCATGTAGTGCAATGTAAATGGACTAACAGTACATGAGGTAGTACCGTACACTCGGCACCAATTCTGTATCATTACCACAAAGAACCCAAGACTGAAAAGTTTCAAACACCGATGCCAGACGTTGGAAGTTGGGAGTATTATGTAACCCGTTTCGGGCTTTCAATGAAGAACAGGACTCAGTTGACGAACTCGCAGTGACTCATCAGCAGATTGAATGAAGCCAACTTGTTGATCTGCCAAGAAATTGCTGACGAAGACAGACAGCTAACTAGGAAGATATAGATGGGTGAGTGAGTAATAAAACATTTTTAGCCATTATAAATTGACAGTTTCGTTTCCTCGCTCATTTCCCGGGCACTCATTGATAATTGATCAAGTATATAATGGTTCCGAGTGACAAACACTTCACATGTAAACTTATTCCATGGTTGTTGTGCTTCAAACATCATATGTATGTTTATTCCTTAATTTTTGCTACAAGTACTTCAATCATCACATTGTATGATAATCTAATTCAACTAGATCTATAAACTTCCAATTAAAACTTCACTTCACCACGTTAATTCGAATTTCTTGAATGTATGTGGAACTATATAGTCACGTGGTGGTCAATAAATAACAAAACGGCATCAAAGAGACAAATTATTTTTGACAAGTTAATATTTGTATGTTGACGTGGATTCGACAAAAGATACAAACATGCAACTTTTCACGGACAGGATGTAACATCAATTGAATTTCGTGCTGTTCACCCTGTTGTATCAATGTTGTTCAATATTATTTGTCAATGGCTGAAATTCTTTCAAATTATTCTAAAAGCAACATATCGTGCAAACGACAAAAAATCCCTCATGACAGTGAAATCTTCATCAGGGTGGCCAAATTTCAATTTAGTTGAAAATAAATGATTTGACATTTGCAATGAATGGTGGTGACAACTTTGCTGATATCACTCACTCGTAATTTCTTTGCATTTTAGGCACTTGTCCTCTTGCTCACTTTGTGGACATAAAAGCCAGTGCTTTTTAAGAGTTGCAATATAATTCTATTAACTTAAATGCAAGCATGTAATTGAGTGGGAAAGTCCCCAAATTAAGCGATCAAACAAGAGTTGACAAACATTTGTAGCCATGTGTGTGTCTGCTCCAGCATAGATATTTTAAATTCCAGTCTCTTTCATTCAATAGTTTGGAATGTTGTTATTTAACATGCAGACACATATAATGTCTGTCTAATTTAGACTGGCGCAAAAATTTTCATCATGAAATGTATGCGAGGTATGCATCACAGTGTACATTTACTTAGAAAAGCTTTTCAATCAAAAGTGCAAAGAATACCTGTAATCAGAATGCTAAGAATGTTTCCTTTTTGGAAACAACAAATGGCTCCTGGTGGTCCCCGAAAATTTTTATTTCAGGGACAAACAATGTGACGTAACCAATCGGTTTCCATAAATTAATAAATTCACTGCAAGTTAAATGACAAGTTCCACACAACACACAATGTTTACTGTAGTATACGAATCCTTTACACATTTTAGTATAATTCATCAAATGATTTGGTCAAAAAAAACTTCTAATTAAAATTAGTTAAAGCTGTCATTCTCTTGAGCTTTGATGACAGCATTTCGTTCCAGTTTCGAAACAGCCACGATATCAAAGAGGTGACTGACTATCATAACTTTTTTCAAAATAAATAATTATCATTAAGTTTTCACGAATATAAATTCGAACATCCAAACTGCCAACATCTCAGTTTATTTCATGCGCGCGTTTGTTCCATGTTTTCTCAAGGAAATTTTGCTTTGAATGGGCCGCTAAGATTAAGTAAATACAGAATACAACCCGGAATTTGATAAAGAAACGTGGGTTTGTATCAATAATAATTAAGGAATAATAATAGTTAATCGTAGGGCGAGAATCTGGTGATGACAGATGACTCAGTGGGGAATTTTTATGCAATTATGTAATAAATAAGTCTGATTTGCTGTGACAAAATTTAGACAAGACACAAAGTACAATTTTCAAATTCGATACCAGCAATGATATTTCCTCAAAATTACCCTGGGAAAATTTACCCCGTAATTACTCCAAATATATAAAAAAATACCATATCCGTCTTTTGTTGTCATTTTTGTACGTTTCCCTTGCATTGTCACACATGCAAGAAATGCAACGGTATGGTATATGACAGCAAACTGTCATCATCCTTACATGACAAAAAGGAATTACACAATTAAACTTTCAAGGAAGTACTCCAAGTGCAAACAAGACGTGAAAGTTTGACAGATCTCAATCACAAAAGAACATGAATATACCGTTGTATTTTATGTTTACTAACCCCATATTTCACCGGTTGAGCCTCATTTGAATAAATCTATTGTAAAACTAGTAAAAAGTACAATACAATAGGCCCAGTTGGAAAAATTTCTTTGAAATTGACAGAGATCTTGGTACTGAGACACGTATGTAATTTTAACAATAAGCAGAAAGAAGAAAAGCATTTGTGGTGGGCTGGTTATGAGTCATGAAATTCACAGTTTTCAACGGGGATAAAAAGATTCCTTTTTCAAACAATACGTTTTTGTTGAGCTGTTGTAGGGGTTGCGGCACAAGTCTGTAATGTAAAATAGTCCTGTTGAGAATGGTTGTCTTATTATTGTTTATGTTTATTTTATTTTGACGACACGACAACCCATCTGCCTTTTGCTATGGCCTCTGAAAGTGGTGAATTTTAAACCCAAACAGTGGCGGATCCAAGATTTTCCAGATAAGAGGATATGCGCTAACCCTCCCAACCTATTATGGTATTTGGCCAATTTTTTCCTGAAAACCACGTGAAAATGAAATAAATCAGACCCTGTCCCTGGCGCCCTCTTTGGATCCGCAAATGCCAAATCTTAAAAAGTTAAAATCTAACACATTTAACAGAGTGTGTAAAATACGTCTGTTCGAGTTCATGTTCAGTTTAGTTCAGTCTCTATTCAGTTTCTTAAAATGCATCCAAACGGATCCAAATGACTTTCAAACAGTGCATTCTGACCGTGATAACATATTTCTAAAAGAAAACTTTACAAAAGTCAATTGCATACCATGACAAATCAAAGATATCAACCAAAAAGGTAGTCT
>JBCAUG010734587.1:0-11802 GCA_038406175.1 Haplosyllis leylae | reverse complement strand
TGATCAAAGTAGGTTAAGATTCAAGATGTGTATTCTCTGGCTCCAAAACAACTAATTACTTCAATACTTATAAGTATAAGTTCAAATGACAAGCAGGAGTGATGTTCAGTTTATCAGTTTATTGGTGATTGTACAATCTATCTATGAAGTATATGGTAGCTCTCAGGTCTGTGCTCTAAGGCTGAGTAAGATCTATGTGCTCTATATGAGTGATGATGATTTCATCTAAGTGAGGTGCTCTGAGTCTCCGAGTATCGAGTCTCTTGCACCTAACTGTGCAGTGCCTTAAGTACAAGGTGACTCAGATGATCATTGGCTACTGTGGGTGAGGACCACTTATTGGCTATACACCTTCAGTTGGTTCTGTGGGGCTCTACACCAGTGATTGTGTAGTTGACAGTGAGCGAGGTATTTTGGTACCTCACAGATCCCTGAGTTCTTGGACCTTGTCTTCCTTTGCCTTTCTCTGTGTGGCAGTCAACTTCTCATTATCTAATTGCCAGTTTAATTTCTCAATTTTCTTTCTGAGTTTGGCAGCTTGCCCTTTGATGTCCATTGTTAAAATGACAAGTTTCCTCAAGGGAAGTTTCCTCAGGTGTTGGCTTGCCTTTGATGTGTCTCTCTAATTAGGTCAAAGTGATCATTAGGAATACCAGGTTTCAACCTTCTCAACAAAAAAACAGTTGCCACATCAAAGGAGCTTGTGTGGTCTTTTTGACTCATTCAACACAACCTGGATGCTTGATTTGACCAAGTTAGAAAGCCACATCAAAGGCAAGCTGACACCAATGTCTTATCCCTTGGGAAAGTTGTGATTTTCTTTTGAGATGGCACAGGGCAGGCAACAAAGAAAGAAAGAAATAGATATCTTAAAATTGGCTTTTATTTCATGTCAAAACAGTTGAAATAACAAGCATTTGTTGACACTAAACAATTGGATCTGTGTCGGGAGAGTCGAAACCATGACAAAACAAACATCAATAAGGCACTATTTGTACAGTGGCTTCATTTTCTAATTCAAAGTAGATCTAGTCTAATTCAAACTTTAAATCAAACTCAATCCTAATTCAAAGACTTAATTCAAAGTAACCTGTAATTCGAAGTTTCTGACAAAATTTGAATTACAAGTCATAATTTAGTACAAATTTGCACTTAATTCGAAGCAAAAATTGGACATTCAAGCACTTCGAATTAACCGGAACAGACCTGTATTTAAAAGGTCGATTTACAGTACGATATGTTGAAGGGTGTGCATGAGAGTTCAGTACTAGGGGATAGTTTCAAACGAGCAATAAGGTGGACGAAGTATCAAAATACTTGGGTGGCGGAAGTCACTAAAATGTTACAAGTGTTTGAAAACATTGCATTCTTTAAATGACCATTGCTAAATTTGTACATTTGAACCTCTTCAGGCGGTGACCTGCAACCGTTCAATTACCTATCTTTCTCTCTTACTGCAACTAACTGATACACGTTTAACTTTTCTATGGTTTGACAGTATGACAAACTCTTACAGACCACGTGATTTGGATTGACGTCTTTTAACCGTGTGTATCCAGAAACTAAACTTATCCCCACACCACACGTCAAACATAACATGACTCCGATAAAAGGATACCAAGTAAAAGAGACAGAGTAAATCCAGAGCAAGAACCCTCCACTTTCTGCATTTGTGTCAAATGGGATAGTAGTGTTGGTGAGCGGAACTGAAGTCACTCCAGATGTTGTGAAGTTAAATGATGAATTGTCAATTTTTAAATAAGAACAACCATAGATAGGAGCAGGTAATCGAGTGACCTGGGTTTTAAATATCACATTGCCAAAAAGCATCCAAATGTTTACAATGGCACTAACAATTCCTCCGACTAAGGCGCCTTTCCAATTGCAGAAAGGTACCAGGACTGCAAGGAAAAATACACCAAGCAATGGCCCAAGAACAGCTCCCATTTGATGCGGCTATCCCTACCAGAGAACCTCCGACAAAAAGCATTACAAAAGATGAAGCAAGACAACACAATCCAAATACGACTGTCAGAATCTTATTGCAATGTGTTTCGTTGATTCTTCACAATCTTTGAAGAATGGTTCCAAAATGTCCTCCCACATTACAGCAGAAATAGAGTTAATGGAAGAAGATAAAGTGGACAAAGTGCCACTAAATAAGCTTGAAAACAATACACCAGGTAATCCAGGATACGCGAGGACGTCCATAATGTAATAAGGAAGAATCTGATTTCCACTAGAAATTTGACCTGATTGTACAGGATCGCATCCAAGTGACGTGTAATAGGCAAATATAACCAAACCAACAACCGTAGACATGACATAAAATACACTCAACATAGTTGCTCCAATAAAAGCTGACCATTTGGCTAGACTGATATTCTTTAATGTACAAGTTCGTTGCATGCATGGTTGATTGGCGCCAAACATACTCATGCCAAGAAAAAGTCCTCCTATTGTTGTTGACCACACGGTGAGTCTGGTTGTAGGATCACCACTGAGACTTACATCAAACCGTCCCCATTTCTCATTCAATTCATACACTCTGTTGACACCTCCGACTTCAGAGCAACCAATGACAATGAGGGTAATGTTTCCTGAAGTAAAATTTTTAACACTATTCAAATTGGAAAATGTTTCCAAAAATTAATAATAATGATGGACAAGAGAGACACTGAATTGTTTAAAATTTCATTGTGGGACTCGTGGGAATGGAATACCAGGAAAATTCAAACCTGAACTGGCTTAAAAGTAGATGATGCAAATTATTAGAACTCTCAGATCAGAGATCAGTGAAATTTATGGCAAAGGATTTTTAAACAGGCGAAATTTTTACCTGCTATCATAACAACGCATTGGAATGTGTCTGTCCACACAACTGCCTTCATCCCTCCAATGGATGTGTATGATATTCCAATGGCCGAAACAACTATCAGAGATATCCAAGTTGGAATTCCCGTTGAAACCTCCAAGGATATAGCCGGTCCAAACAATACAGTTCCCACATACAAGATTTGCAGAATAATCTGTATAACAGCTCCATACCATTTAAGAGTTGGTGAACCAAACCTCATTTCAAGATATTCATGGATGCTGATCACATTTAATGGGTAGATGACTTGAACCAGTGTAAAAGCCAGTATGATACCAGAAAGAGCAACAGCAAGTCCTATCATACCATAACCGATGCCAAATCCATAAGTTTCGGCCAGCACACCAACCAGAGTGTTGGCTGAGATCATGGACACACAGATGGACAGAGCTACTGGAGCAAGTTTCAACTGCCTATTTCCCATAAGATATTCGGATGTAGTTTTCTGTTTTCCTCCAGTTAATGCAGAGTAAACACCAATTCCCAACGATATTAGAAGCATAATAGTAAAAATTACATAATCTACAGCATGGAAACGATCCATTTTGAACAATATCACTGAGGAGTTTTGGTAGTTATTGTCACAATTAGTAATAAACTGTAACGTTGAAAATTTCCTTTCAGTAGTTGTTTATCTGTAAACAAATCAGATGTTAAAACATATTTTTATAGTCTACTTTGTTTACCTGTTGACTTGTTGACATAAAAGAGCTATGTTCGAGAGTACATGAATAATATCAGGTGAAAGAAAAGACTGGCTTCGTGCATGAAATGCTCTAGTTATCTTTTCATTTGATACTAGCAAACTTAAATTTATGCAATATTTTGGTTGGCAGATAGGGTTGAAATTCATGTGAAAGGAGTCTTTTCTTATTCGATATCTGCAACTATTGCCAAAGTGTAATGTACAGCGAAGGTAACATTATAATAATCACGTACGCTACGCTATCTTACGCGGGACCAAAATGTTGAGATTCTGCCGCGTGAAGGCTGAAAGTGAGGACATTTTTGAAAACATCACTTGACCATCCTACTTGACTGTGACACAAATGTGTTCTTTCAAAAATATTGATTTTGAGGATACTTGCGATCGCTCGTCAGAAATCTACAGTTTGTGAGGTCTCGGAAAATGATAAATTTCAATGTCGATTTTATTGACAATTTTAACAAATCTTAAGATCCATCTTGGAAGATGAAGAAACGTTCACAATATTGTATTTTCTGCCGTAGACTGAATTCAAAACAAGTCTTTTTTAACATAATAGGTCAACTAGAAGAACAAAAATGGAGTAGCAGACGCCTGTTCTAATTTCGGCTCAGTTATTCTCAAAATGTATTTTCGACAAGTTCCATGCATCAGTATCTGGGTAACTGTTTTATTTTCTGGTTGAAATTGTTGTATTATCAAGAAAACGACTTGTAAAGTACATTTCTAACTATTTATTAATCCATTAAATGATCCAGTAAATGATGCTACATCTTGACTGTACAATGGCTAGCTAAGTGAGAAGTGGGAGGAACCCTTGCACAAACAGGCGTGTGAACCGATATCGCAACAGTAACCATTCAACAAGGTCTAACCAGAAATCAACATACCCGTCATCATTCCTTTTGTGCTATCATAAAAATATAAAATAACAAACCCTCACTGCGCAGAACACTACAAGGAAAAGAAGTGGAACAATGACCTCCCATCCATGATAATCCTATTGTCCAAAACGCTGGTTTTCTCAGATTCAACAAAACAAAAAAAGTCAATTGCCATTAATCTCTAAGAGAGTGTAGATCAAATAGGAAGATTCAACGTTTTGTCTCCAAAGCATTCAAGTATATAAGTATATTAATTTATTCGCAGAGCTACAATCGATCTCCACCAAGTATTGTCCTCTGATATGAAGCGTGGCTCCCAAATCATTACCAGATAAAGTGTCATCTTTTATTAAAGTTTTCCCATGGACATATATGGTCAGGCAAAAAAGGTGTGTCTGGAATATACATTTCTATTGGATCCAACCTATTTGCTTACCCTACAGAGGCACCATCTATACTTGTCTATTGAAAAGAAGCAATTGATAAGAACAGCTAATAAAGAAAACTGCAAGTGGATAACCCAAATGTGTTACTCTAAAATTGAACACCTACAGTGACCACACTACGGTCACTATGATATTATTCTTGGGCACGAATGAACAGTATTTTTACTTATTCTCCTGGACCTTTTTGAAATGATATTAGTTTGGATCGAGATTAAAGCATCCATAAACCAAAGGTGTTGGATACAAATGCAGGCAGCTTTGATCGCACTAGATACTTTCCAACCACCATTTTATCAAAGTGAAATCATGCAGTACGAACCGTTGATCGATAGGGTGTTCCACTGTTGTAAGTTTTCTCCGGAAGTAAATCTACACCTCCTCAATTGAGTTCAACTAGTGATTTCTACTTAATTTTCCCTGGGTAATTTGTCATTTATCAGCCTGAAGCTACTATTGAGCAAAAGTATGAAGTTGGCTCTCAGGGCAAGAAAATTCAATTACACAAGCCACTCCAACATGCTCCAAAGAAGGGAGATGGTTTATGGAACCACTTCTTTCCATGAGGTTTTCATCAAACAACATGATGAAGAGCAATAGAAGTAGTTACCATCCGATATGCTATGTAAAAGTATACTTCAAATAAAGAGCATCTAGATATATTAAATAAACGACTTTGCATCACGTTTGTACCTCAAAAAGTGGTTCTGCAACACATCTACATAAAATTTTCTTTTCTTTCGCATTTAGTAAGTGATAAAGAAATCAGAACAAATTCTGTAAGGCATCTTTTCGGAAAATTGGAATATATCATTACCGCCCGCGTACGTAGTACGACGGGTACTCAGCCTGACTTGTACAGGGGGGTACTCAGCCTGACTTGTATGGGGGGATGGGGGGGAGGGGTTACTCAACCTGACTTGTATGGGGGGTGGTACTCAGCCTGACTTGTATGAGGGGGTACTCAGCCTGACTTGTATTAGGGGGTACTCAGCCTGACTTGTACAGGGGGGTACTCAGGCTGACTTGTATGGCAGGTACTCAGCCTGACTTGTACAGGGGAGGGTACTCAGCTGGGGGGGGGGGGTACTCAACCAGGGGGTACTCAGCCAGGATGGGGTATCCCCCCAGGGCAGCAATTGCTACGCAGCGGGCGGTATGCCTCTTGCGTTCACGCAGGAGGAATTTCTTATTAATTGTTATCATTTTATTCAAAATACTCGAAACCGTTAATTTCTGCACGGTCTTCAGTTACAGTTAAAGAGTACGAGTATATTGTAGTAGGGGTATTATTATTCTATAATTTCTAAAAAGGAACCTTTAAAACATGAAAATTGGATTGATTTTTATGGAGCATCTGAGAGATAGATTTAAGAACATTGCAGTAAATCCCCAAATTTGCTTTTGTGATATAAATTTCATTATTTTAAGTATTTTGTATACTTTATGCTTTATGCTGGGGGATACCCTGGATACACCCCCCGGTCAGATCTGGCTCGGGTAACCCCCTCCCCCCAGCTGGACCTTACTCGGGTACCCCCCCGCCCTGGCCGGACATGGCTTGGGTACTCCCCCCCCCGTGGTCAGACTGAAAACATTACCTTCCCCATCCTTCGGATGCGGGCGGTAATGAAACTTTAATGTGCTCGATTTAGTGCAGTTTGTGTGTGTAGAAAGGTTCAAAGCTTCTCGCAATCACTTGTGCTTATGCGATCAACCCCAACTCGTCTTTGCAATTGGCCACGCTCCGGCCCCTGACAATGGTAATTTTAAATACAAAATTAGCATGAGCGCATTCCGTTGAAGAAATTTTTTGCTTACCTTAGTCTTTAACATCGCGACTTGTTAAGTAATGTTCGCACGTGATTGCTGTGTTAAGTAATGTTCGCACGTGATTGCTGTGTTTGAATCAGGTGAGCACGTTTATTTATTTATGCCTTATCAAAATAATTTGTTCCCCTTTTGGCAAATTAGGTCAGGTTCGTTTGGAGTCAGCTTAGTCACTGAATATGGGTGGGTTGAGGACGGTAATTTGGAAGCAAACGTTCTTGCTATTTTATGATAATTGGGTGTGTATTACCAGTGACATAATTTTACGAACCATCCCGGAAGGCAATGTCATTATGTCGCTTTTCGTTATGTCTTTTTTGTCAACCTTTTACTTAAAAATTCTTAATCGGTGACAGCCTTACGGATGTTAGGAGTAATTCAAATCTGAAAATCTCACACACCATTGCCACTTTTTCCCAAACAAATTCCAAGGAATTTCCCCCTGGTAGCCTGTTGGTAAATATTTTCTTATTTTTGCATTGGATTCCCTGTCTTTTTTTACTCCCGAACCTTTTACAACACTTTTAAATTGGGCCTGAAATGATGACAAATTAACAACTTTTGAGCTGAACATCAATTTATGAGAGAACCATCAACTGCTAAAATTCTTGATATGTGCCCTTAGGTAGACTAATATCTCTCCTACAAAGCACCAATTAACATTCAATGGCTATCATCAAACCTTCATGTCAAAAACAGATCCTATATTCATTAACCCTCAATATTGAAAATTATTAAAATGACCATAGCTCAAGTAGAGATCCAAAAATAAAAATGATCCACTGTAGAACATATTTTTACACCTTTATGGCAATTTATGGTTCAAAATTCCAAATAGGTTTGCCAGTAAATATTCCAGATTTTTTTGGACATTTCAAAAATCAGCACTTAATGGCTCAGCAAATGGCCAATCAATATATTCAAAAAGCCAAAATAGGATTTATAGAGTACCCCAGACTATACCTACAGACTTATTCTTGATCAAATAAATGAATGCTGGGTACCTTTAACCTATCATGAATGTGTCAAAAAGAGAACTTGAGATTTAATGGCTCACAGTGCCCCCTAAGTACACCACATCCTCCATAAAATTGGCCAATTATAGACCTTATAATATCTGTCACCTTAAACTAAAAGAAAATATGAAAGACTTGTCACTTCTAAAGACTGTTTTCTTGGAAAAGTACTTGAATGTCTCTAGAGTTGTCATAAACTAGCATATTTAAAAAATGACCAACATGGGCCCGATGACATGCCTTCAGGTGTCTTGGGTCCAAATTTGACAACAAAATTCCAAAAGGAAGTGTTCCAAAATGCCAATGCAAAATCGCCACACCCTATGCTATAAGATGGTAAAATGTGTAAACTTTAACCATCTCAACAGCAGATTCCTCGCAAAATTCACTGAAAAAGGAATTAATTGAACTTTTGGAAATACAAGATGGCATTCTCTACAATTTACCAGTGGTCCAGGATCCAATATGCGCAATAGATCTATATTCCAAAGAAGAAATCCTCAGTTTTTTGGCTTATTTATTCATTGAGAACACTATCTAAACAGAGAACTTTATGATATTTATGTCTCTTGTTCCAAATTGTGAAACTTCTAAAAAAGACATAAATCAAGCTTCATTTTGAGCAAAAACATGTAAGAAAGAAGGAGAATTGAAACAAATAATTGTCAGGCCTAATGAAGCTGTAGTATCAATGAAACATGTTGACAGGTGTACCAATATATGATAAAACTGAATTTGCGAAAGTGATAGAACTTTTCAACGTCTAGATCTATCTCTAAAACGTCCAGTATCACAGTTTTCACTTTATTGAGACCACAAACTTGTCCTTATGGAAACCTACTGAACTTTCAGATGTTAAACATATGTATATGTTTTACGTCTCAACAACTTTTTTTCAGACTAGGACTATTTTTCATTGTTGGAATCAAATAATCAGTTTCCAAAATAAGTGTATTCATAAAATATTTAAAACAACATTTTATTTACCAACATATAGGATAAGTAGGCTATTATTAATTTTGAAGGATTCACTGCAATAATCTTGGAAGATTTTATCTATTTTAGTCCCAGTGATAATTCTCAGACCCGCAGTATCATTTTACAGCATAGTTGAATGGCTGTGACAAAACAAGATTTTTCCATATCATGAGACTGGAATCTGTTGACCAGTGTCATATTTATCCCATTTGGCGGCAGCGGCAGGGAATGTTTCTTTCATGCGACAATTATCTTCCCTCGCAGACATCAAATTATTTTCCAATAAAACGATCGGTTCGAAATTACATTACAAATCTAGACTTGGTTTATGAAGGTATGCTCTCTTTTTATGGACCTATTTATCATAACTGTTTATTTCAATGACATTCCTAAGGTAACGGTAATGTTGCTTTTTTAAAGGCGCAAAGGTTATTGATGGCAGCCCTTTTTACTGCTTAGCATGGGACAGATGGTTCTTACTTGTAGCAGAGGGTTTGATGGATCATGATGTATTTGTGCTTCCCAAGACTATCCACCTTTCAGCAGTGTTATCTGAAGCAAAACATCTCCGCTCAAAAAATAGTACAGACTTGCATCTCCTGGAGATTTTCACGTTAATTGAGTTTGAAGAAACTCAAAAATTGAATGTTGTCTTGTAATTATGATGACATGCTCAAGTAAGGCTGTGCAATCGCCCGAAACCATGCGCTCCAAGTTGGATACTTTTTCCTTCATTCATTGAGTCGTAAAGACGATTCTAAAGGCACTGATCAATTTAAGATGATTTATCTCCAATGAGGAGCCAGTGATTTGTTAAAAAAATCTGTCCTATGGCATGTAAATTAAATAGAGATACGAATAAATTTAACGCCCGTCCATACCGAGTGAAAGCAAAAAAGGGGCGAACATTTTCTTCAATGTTTGTCACTTGTTCTTTGATCTTTTTCGCTTTCACTTGGTGTGAACAGGTCCTTACTCATTTTTGGCAAATAAAATGCTTTCAGAAGAAAACGTAAGAATTTGGAGCATTCTTTCTTAATAACATCAATATTTGAAGACATCCCAATACAACAAAGAAATATCACTTTGCTTACCAGGCGTGTCCCGTCTTCAAATTTGTGGGAATGTGACTTTCTATCCGTTCTTCTGTGAGAATGGTTCACAGAGGCTTGTTCAACATATTTCTGAAAAAAAAGGAAAATGTTCTTTCTCATTCAATCTAGACAAGGACTGTGAACAGTCAGCCAGTTTCTCGCGAATGGCAGTCACTGCAATAAGTGTCTCGTTGTTTGAAATGTGGTCCATTTTTCTTGTATAGTCACCCTGATTTATTAGTTTTTTCTGCGACCTCCGTCTTTTCGCTGTTAGAAGTCCTCTGGTCTAAAGATATAGGAATGGTTATGGAAATTTACTTTTTGGCTCATTGGACAGCTAACTGATGACAATTTTAGAGACTTAAATTATTATGAATTGGTTGATATTTGTCTGGTATCGATAAAAACTAAATAAATCTGGTGATTCTTCTTAACAAAAGTTACTTATTAACTTCAGGAATTACAGAGTTAGGATGAGGAAAAGGTCGGAAATGTGTCACTCTCTCTTTGTCTGTCTGATAGGAAGTGAAGCTAACACAAGTGCTATTGTGTGGGAAATGACACAGAGCATAGCCTGTAAACCCCAAATCTGAATTCCCAAGCTGTAAAACAAAACTGATGCAATGAGATAGCAGTCAACTAGAAATTCCAATCAACTTGATGAGATTTAGTGAACTAACCTGCACGCATTACATAGACGTAAATCTAATTTTATTACATGAATTAAGTTTTCAGTAGAAGCCACTTTTCAAGATATGTTTTTAATTTGCGTTAACTTTTATCAAAAGAAAACTGGAACTTTCAAATAAGGTATAATAATCGAATATACCTATATCATATGCACAAACATTTTCAGAACATTAAAACTAATTGAATTTACTTGGCAGATATTGCTGGCTCGTTAGAGTCAGCTTAATGATCGAGATGGCTGGCACGGAGATTTTTGGGACAGGCCTTTGGCAGTTTTTGATAAGTAGGCCTACTTTAGGCTGCCGTCATTGGTGAAAATTTGTTTACACAGAATGCTGCCATGATGTCATTTCAGATTTTAAATGACGTGCCAGCAATTGGCTTGCAATGACGCAATGTCATTTTCTTTACTTCAATAAAATTAATACTTTTTATTTTTAAGAAACTATGAAAAAGTTAATAAGAAACATTTTATATGGAGTATATTATTACTGTATAACAATAAATGAAAACTATACAAGTACTAAGTATATGGTTCTAAATAGCAATAAGAGTAACAAAATTTAATGTTGGATGCTAGTAAATGAGTACAAGATAAATTAATACTAATAACTAATACTCAGTGGGACAGTCAAATAGGCTAATGTCTACTGGGCGTATTTTTTTGGTTATATTCTTAGTTTCCATTGCTCTTAATTTTATTATTTTAGGGTGTCACAAAATTCTAATTGTATACATTTCTGATGAAAGAATAGAGAAAATACTGTAATATTTATTTCTATTCTCAAAACAATGCATTCAATACTGCGTACCTGCTAACAATAGCCAAACGATGTCCAACTTTTTATTTGGCTCCCATTGTGAGACTCTTCTGACCAGTCAGGAATATATTTCACTTTAATTAAACGAGTGCTAAAATAGTCAGTGCTCGCATTGTACAGTTTGCGTCTGTTCAGGATTTTCGTAAATCGCCTCAATTATCTGAATTATCAAATTAGTTTTCATCTTTGGTCCTAATATCAAGTATTTCAAAAAGAATATATGCGTTGATAACAAGATTAACTACAACATTTGTTAAGGCTCTGGAGATGTTTGAATTTCAGCGATAGAAACATTCGTGCGCCATCAAAATGGACTCTCCTAGACAACTCGAATCGTCACATGCACTGTATCTGCATGTTGGTTGACATAAAATTTTTATTCCTGACATTGAAAATGCACCGTCCCATTTACGGTGCAGCCATTCGTATACACATCTTGCACATCTAGGTTGAGAGCCTCACAAG
>JBCAUG010734576.1:0-11802 GCA_038406175.1 Haplosyllis leylae | reverse complement strand
GTAGAGGAGTCCCGTTACCGGAGTGCCGCACCATACATACAGCGTTAGTTATATATTTGCACGACGCGTACAAGTACGAAGACAAACAGGGAGAAAGAACGCCTTATAGCCGCAGTAGGACCCGGCTAGTAAGACAACATCATTGTGAAACCGATGGGGTGTTCTCATTGGCATGAACGTTAGCTGCAGTGGCGCATACTGCAAATGAACTTTTTGTATTATCTGAAATTAGACTTTTTGATCTTCAATGCTTTCTGAAAGAAATCTGAATAAAACTATTCTTTCATACAAACCGAATTTCACCGCAAAAACTTGTAAAAATTAGTTGACAGGAAGCAAGTTTATGTAAAGTTAATTAATTTCTCACGTATGGTTTTCGGTGATTTCTTGACATTATCAGACAAAAAGTCATGACCTTGAAACCCAAAGAAGGCAGCATCCAAATTTCAGGAAAAAAAGTATCAGTGACTCGAAAAATGAAAGGGATTACAGTGTTCGCAACTAATAATTTTTGAAACAGAAGAATTTTTAATTAACTTTGAAACCAGATAATAACTTTTAAAAAATGAACATCTGGTGTTTATACAGTCATGTGGGTCTCTTGGTTTGACACAGATACGACGTTTGTGTCCGTCGAGTCAAATTTAGATTCTTGTAAAAAATCCATTCCCATATAGTCAAGAAATCGTCTCAGAAATGAGATTCTGGAACACATTGTCACTTGTAATCTGTGAACATTGTGCCGCTGCAGGGCATTTATCATTGCCTTGAATGATCATTTCCCAGTTACATGTCAAGCATTCTTTATTTGAGAACAACCTCCAGTAGGCCGTATTGGTAGATCTATAATGGAATTGGACCATTGGTGGAAATAAGTGACAGTCTGGTTATTGATTCCCCAGACTGTGTAGTCTAGCTGTTAAAGAGACCAACTGGTGGAGTTTCCATCATTCCACAATGTTCACTTTGAATTTCCCCTTGGGACATCGATTTTCCATGTTAAATGTTTTAAGTAGACAGCACTTACATGTAGATTTTCACATTTAAATGAAACCTAATTCAGAATTTGCTATTTTGTGAAAGTCACATTATGTGACATGTATGAAACTTTGGATTAATTTGACTGAGAACGAAAAGCTTGAAAAAGATCGCACTATCGCACACAATCCACACTCTGTGTTTCACTTCATTCCTTAAATGATAGGTCGCGTCATATCGATTCATTTCGCAAAAATAATGGCTGAGGTATTTGATTTTTTAGTGTAACTTTTCATAGAAAAGCCATTTGAAATCATCCTTCTCCTTACATCCTGGATAAACAGTGAACACAAGTTGAAAGCAGTCTGTGTCACCGAACTTCCTTTTAGGATTTTCCTCGACCTTGAACAAAATTCTTTTGAGCAAAAGGGCATCATGCATTCGGTGCAAACCATGGCAGTCAAAGTCTTTGTGCAACAATGCAGCCATAATTGGGTCTTTGGTTAGAAAAATAAACATCCAGTGTTGTTCAATCTTCAGAGAAAAAAGTATGTGAACAAGCAAGGTTCAGGAATATTTTAATATCAATCATTCCTTAAAATACATTTCGAGTGAATTCGGTATTAAGGGATAAGATCAAAGTTTACACTGTAAGAAAACCAGTTAAGTTGACCTTTTGATTATCTCTTATGGAGTAATTACGCAACTGATGTAAATTTATGCAGACAAAAAGAAAAGATTGTATAAAGCCTTTAGGCATGCGATAAAATTATCATAGATGTACATTAGTTTTTTCTATCCTCAGACTGGCCCATCAACTGCAATCAAATCAGCTTGTCTTCTTCCAAGGTATTTCTTACTCGGAGGCATGATTGAGATTTCTGATGGTAGTTTTAAACACAGTCGCATCTTCGTCCTCAATAGGAAACAGGTTTGGTGGCCTGGAAACCTAAAGAAATTTCTTCATTAT
Organism: Haplosyllis leylae; assembly: GCA_038406175.1. Taxonomy (NCBI): domain Eukaryota; kingdom Metazoa; phylum Annelida; class Polychaeta; order Phyllodocida; family Syllidae; genus Haplosyllis; species Haplosyllis leylae. Next base: position 9,854 of record JBCAUG010734576.1, on the reverse strand, counting down.
GGATTGTAATTGACTTTTTGCAGGAGGACTAGCAAAGTAATTGAGTTTTAGTTCTTTTACATTACTCACCGAAGGTGGTCCTTTTGACACCAACATTGATCACGGATTCAACGGAAACCCCCCATATGGCAGAAGAAATGTACCTGATACACATAAATCAACTATTTCAATCTGACATAATTTTGATTTAAACCTCATAACAACAAAATAAACAAATATAATCCATATACCTAGAACAGCATGCCTGTGTTTAAGAAAACTGGATTAATTCCATGAGTCATGAAATCATTGAGGATATGTCAGCACTTGTCTGCACGTACACTTAAAAATGTATTCAGACATTATTTAATATCCTTTGTGTTGCAAAACGGATTTTGGATTTGGAGCGCGCAGTGATAAGATCCAACACAAGAAATCAGTTTGGACATAGCAATGTGAATTTGGTTGTAAGACCAAGGTTTAAGGCAGAAAGCATTAACTTTACAGAGGAATACAACTGAAATTGGATTTACAAGTGATGACAGCTCGGTGGTGAGATAATGTAAGCTGCTATTTTGTCTCTCGTTTTTATGTTAGAGATGTCATAAAGAATTGTCAGCATTTATTATTAGCAAATTTTTGCCTGTTTGGCAAATTAGATGGATAAAGTGTAGACACCGTGCTGGGTCTGCTAAAGCTTAATATTGAAATAGGTCTGATTGTGTTCAAAGTTCATAAAAAATTAATTAATGAAAAAATTATGGCGACAAAAATGATCTCACCAAGGATATAAGAATTTGAATGGAAATGTAACAAGTCTTCACACGTGTCTTGTAACTGTTTTGCTCGTTTTGTGCATCTATGGTATTGTATCACGCAACAGACGGTTGTCCCATGACAGTTAACAATGGAGTGGCCAGACAGTGGTATATTGGCAGAAGTCATCAATGATTTACAGTATATAATTTCTGTGAGAAGATAAATTCGGGGAAAGCAAATTTCAGGTTGGACCATGTTTGTTGTTTGTAATGATGGGATGACGGTGCCTTACTGGTAACGTGGGAACAATTATTTACGCTATTAAATTTCATGATTCGAAACATATTTAACCTCATTCAAATCATCATCTGACTCTTCACCGGTAACGTAAAGATTTCTGTCAAAATAGCCTTCTGGGCCAAACTATTTGTGAACCTTTTAAAGTTTAATATGAACAAAAAATGAAAATGGTTCAACTAGGTTTGGCCACGAAGAGCGGGTGGTTATGTCGTTGCCAATTAATATTTCAAGCATGATAGACAGAAGAAAGTGGAACAGATCCTTGTTGACATTTGGTTATACACATGGAACGCTTGCAGGTGTGTATGTGTGTGTGCATAAGATATTAACTTCCATTCAGCCCTTTTCTTCAACATGTGAAGGCCTAAGTCACACCCCGCCACGCTCGTGAGTTGCTGTTTAGTTTCAAAATGTAATAATACATTCGAAATCCGTAAGAGTATTTTACTTAACATATGAATGACAAACTTCCGATTTCAAGCTTAACGGGGAGTTGTCGGCTCTATTGCTGATAAATCGCACCCTTTCAGATGTTGTCATATTTCATTTGCGAAGTGTGGTTGCTTCGAGGCATATATCATTGCCACAACCGATCATATGCTCTGAAGATATTTTTGCATTATTTATATGAGTATTAGTCCACAATATGTGTGTAGTTAATAGTGGGAAATGCAGAACATAGTGAAAATAACATTTTGACATAGCTGAGTTGATTACTTTGACCATAATTCATATTTGTTCTCTTAGAAAGAGTCCTGCATCCATTCCTGTTTTTTGCATTTTGTCATATTTTGTACAATTCACTTAAGTCCTCATTCCACAAAGGAAAAGGTTACTACATCTCTTGGTTTTATCGTTTGTTCTTGCAAAGCAAATGTTAAATTAAATGTACTTTCAGTAACTGTTGGAGGTTCCCTTTCCTTTTCAGTTCCTGTAACTCAGGTTCTGGACAAGTAAAAGGATCTTGAGGCTTTGGAGCTTTGATGTGATTATCATGTTTTTGGGTTTTTTTTTTGCATTGATGCCGGTCCATCAGTTGCAATCAAGCCAGATTATGCAGCTGAAGCAAGTCTGTAAATGTAAAGAGAAAGTGAAGTTGAAAGGAGAAGTGTATCTTGAGATTCTGTGGCTGTTATGAACAAGTTCTTCAACAAGAAAGTCTTTAGAATTTCAGTTGACATTTAAATAGAAAGGTCTTCCGATGTAAAACACAAAGCTGATGCCTGTGTCAGAAAGACATTAACCTTGTGACCAAGGGAACATTCTGTTTCAACCTCCTAACTGTTTGAGTTCCAACATTTGTAGCTTTATTGCAACAAATTTTAGAGGCATTATCTGTTTTTGTGTTCATTTCAAATGGAAAATCTTACAGCCTTTGTGTGTCGATAAAGAAGCTGATCTGCCAAGGTTGTGAATAAGGCCAACGGTGCATTCTAAATGCATTTGTAAATTGAATACTGACAGACGGATATCCAGTGGCCAATATAAATGTCTTAACACGGCTCACGGTGCCTTTCTATTATTGGTCCCTGTGCTTTTATGGCGAGGATCTGTATTGATGAACCGTCCATCGATTGGCCCTGCAACTTAGACCAGTCCTTGTCGTTTCCTACTCCTCCGAGGATGCTTCTTTCACAATAGATTTGGTTTTCTGACTTCGAATGGTTCATCTGAATCATGAATTAGATGTTCCATTCAATCTTATAAGCCAAGTGACTTATTAATAATCAAATGTCAGTTTTGTTCGCACAGAAACAAAACATTCCATGCTGCCCTGAAATAAATTCTGAATCGATACATTGATTAGACATCCACTTTGTTGACGTTTTATATTAATGTTAAATTGTAATGAAGACGGGCTGACTGAGCAATTCAAGCTTCATTGCACAGTCACATACAAGGCCATTGAATTAATTGCGTGAAGCTGTAAAAAGGGAAACTTCATGATAAGGAATTAGGTGTCGCACAGGAGGACATTAAGCATGTTTGCGGCTGAAGGGATATTTCTCGTATATGTTTAAAAAAAAAAAAGAAAAAAAAAACAAGTGAATACTTACTGTGTGCTCGTTCGAGAAGTGTCTGGTGACTTGCCGCACAGATTGTGATCTAAATACAAACTCTACTATTTATTTAGCAATTCAGCATGTGGGAAAATATCATCTGTGACACATGCGAACTATTTTAGAGTTTTTAAGTGGAATCCCATGCTTTAATTAAGTTGTAATGATGTCTGGTACAAACCATTTAAAGCTTAACTGATGTAATATATTTGGTACCCAACATGTAGACAAATTGAGCCTGAACTAAGTGCGGGTTCGATGCCATTCCATGTAAAGCAGTTAAAAGGAAAGACTTCTGCAATTTGCTGTTGAATTTGCGGTAACGAGGAAAAGGCTCAAAGCTCCAAATAAGAGATGGATGTTGGTGAAGCACATATTTGAAGTTGAAATGGGACTGCCAGTAGAATGGGTAGGGAATAATCATGTACTCATTAAAATCTCACACTTGATGAAGAGATTTTTGAATTAATAGCTGACTGGAATCTTATCTTTATCTATAGTAGTTGAAAAGATTGGCTGCTCCTGAGGATTTGACGAGAACTATCAATGAAAATAATCCTTGTCTGTTTAAAATTGCAGGACTAGATGTAAAAAATGCGACAAATTCTGAGATTAACGACAAAATTATTCTCTGCACTAATTCTACCAATGCGCTTTGAATATAGTTGTTTGTAGACTTAGCGTTAATGATAATTTAGATATCTTATGTTTAAGAAGAACTTAAACCCATCATTTACATTAAGATGATTTTACCTTCTGTAACTGTTTGTCATAGATTTCTGTACATTATCTAGACTGTTGAAAGTTGGTACAATAAACATAACAAATCTGATGAAATGCCGTCCCTCCTTCCGCGAATGCGACGTTCTAGTAGCGTTACAACTTTCAACCCAAATGAAGAGGAATCGACACCCAATTCGTCGTCCGTCGTTGGCAAAGTTTTCCAGCGTAGCGGGAGCCTGGCATCGTCCATTCGTAGCAGTCTTAGAAAAATGGGCCAGGTGACGTCAAAGTTGTGCCTTCATCGACTGATGTCACATTTTACTGTAGTGCTTCTTTGGTAGTGAAAGTCACTTCGTCATACTACTGTACATCAATCTGTGAATACATTTTCTTATTACACATTTCTTTTTGTGATCACCCAAACACATTAAGCGTGACATTTATTTTCATCAGTCACCACTGACTGGAATACTAACCTGGAACATAAAAGGACAACATTCACTTTTACAGATCATTCATTGTTATAATAAACACTGGTTACGCCACAGAACAAGTTTCATTGTATTGGTACCTAATTACTGATACTGTTAGCGTTATATTAATTAACCAACACTGGACTTCTTTTCAGCTTTTTTACATTCCATGCTAATTCCAGTCGATTAAATGTGTAGGATAGCTTAAAGTCCGTTTAAAATGTGCATTTCTGAAACACTTTTTAATGGATGCAGTAACCATGTGTGTGTAGTGATATTTCTGCTAACTATTAACCCTGAGTGATGTGTTATCTCTCTGTAGAGTCCTGCTGCTCACAAACTTGCCAGAAAGGCCAGTTCCTCTGGTTCACTGAGACTCAGTCCACCAAAGGTAATGCATTAGATCTGTCTCAGCACAGTTTCTTTAGTTGCTTGTGTCACCCTATTTTCAAAGTTGCTGCTGATCACTTAGTGATTTTGATTTTGATTCTTGATTTCTTTCCCACGATTCTTTTAACATTGAGGTGCCTGGTTTTCTTCAGTTCTCATTGTCAATACATCAGTTGTTACTTGTACCTTGACAACACTTTAAAGTTCCACTTTTAATTGAAATTTGATAAATCATTATTGTGGTTTATCCATGGATTTGAAATAACATCAGACTACGTAATCACTTCAGGTAGTTTTGCAGCAGATTAAATTGAAGATAAATATAGATTGAATCTAAACCATAACACCTTGAGATAATAATTTAATGTCAGGTTTTAAAGCTGTTTATCTGCTTCTGGCAAACAGTAACTACTTTTTATTGTTTCAGAAGGTCAAGAACACTAGACGAACAGTATCCAATCCTACGTCTCCCGTCTCAAACCGACCACGTCGGGCTGTCTCTACACCAGAGGAACTAGCACTCAACCAGGATGCTGTGGACGCTGGATTCATACTACCAGATGACAGGAGTCCAAATTCATCTGGAGATGATGCCACATATCGAAGACACCACAGACAAGAGAATCCTTATGGCACAGCACCGAGAGCTGGTGGCCATCAGAGAGGACAGTATCAAGATCCTAGGGGATTAGTGGGTAATCACACTTATGACAGACGGATTATAAGGGGCGATCCCCAACATCAACAACACCAGTGTACTATGGGTAATTCTGTGCATTCTGGAAGGAGGGGAGACCCTCACACTATTTACCAAACACGGAATGAAGCTATATACCAAAGTAAAAAAGAGGCTATATACCAAAGCCGCAAGGAAGCTATGTATCAAACACGCCAGGAGGCTATATACCAGACACGGAAGGAAGCTACATACCAGACTCGCCAGGAAGCTTTGTATCAGTCTCGACAGGAAGCTTTGAGACAACAGCATCAACAACAGCATCAACAACAACATCAACACCGTGACCCAGTATATCAATCCAGGCAAGAAGCAGTGAGTAGTGGTGGTGCTGGTGGTCAAGGTGCTGTACAGAATATATACGAAACGATAGACAATGCCAGGAGCAATGATAAGCGGAGACTTAGTAAACCGGAACTGAGACAGTTTAGCAGGGAACCAACTGTGTTAAAATTATCAGATCACGCAGGTCGTGATGAGGAGGATAAAATAGAGTATCCTATTAACAAGATCGAGGATGATCTTGACCACATACAGATCACAGTCAAGGAGGCTTATAACAAAAACGGTCGCGACAAAGATCGTGAACTGGCGAGCAGAAATGGCGGGAGAAAAACACCCATGTCTCCTCCTAGGAAATCACAATCATCCAGTTCCCCCGAGTGGCCCCCGCCTCCGGATCCAATCACTTCTCCACAAACTCCCGCAAGCCAAACAGGTGCTGTTCCTTTTGACAGCAGTACCTTAAAGCGTATGTTACGAGGTCTCCCTAATAACGAACAAAACAATGGGAATAGTAACAACGATGAGCAACAGTCAGTAAAGGATAATGATAACACTGCGAAGGACCAAGGTTTTCATGAAGCAACGGAACAGCCAAATGTACCTCATGTTCGTTCTTCTTCCCTAACCCATGGTGCTACCCCTTCCAGTGACTATCAACATAGAGACCCCAGCAGCCACTTAGACTTAGCCAATGCACCTCCAACTGATGCGCGACCTCCAATGCCAAACCGACCCCAGCGCTACACGGCTGGGGAAGCGGAGTATGCACAGATTTATAAGACTACAGGTCGTTCGAGAGATAGTTATGCCGACAGCGGTGTTGGTATGACGAATGATTCTAGGTCTGTGCGTTCTGGAGACAGCGGGAGGTCCAGGTCATCAGACGGAAGGTCATCAAAGTCAGCAACACTGCCATCTGGTGAGTTGTAAAAATAAGTTCAAAACCAAGTATAAATTCACAGTTATTTCAGCTACCTGAAGAATACTAACAAAAACAAATATAAAATTCTTTGTTTTCAAAACCTTTAATTTAAGGAATGGGAGGGATTTTATATGCAGGGTCTAAGTCAGGCAGCAGTGGAAGTTCGCATAGTTCTCACAGACATAGTGATATACTACGTCATCTTGGATCTGGTTCAGAAACAACGGAGATTAGGCAACTGACATCTTCAGACGTAAGTATAATAGATAACAATAGATAAGACACAAATGTTTCTGACGTGTGACCAAGACAATTCCTTTTTTATGTCCAGTGACATAATAATAATGATAACAAATGATCAATAGATATGGATACCAACATCCCAAATATTTCAGAAATTTAGTTAACGTTTTGTGTAGTGCTTAGTTTCAAGAACTGGTACCGGTACAATTGAAAAGAAAACAAAAAGAAAATGTAGAACTTTAGATCAAAACAATCTGTGTCCTTTTTTGCCACAAGCCTGCATATGAATAACCATTAGGTGACTGAGAGCTTCATTCTCTCAGTATCTGGAATAATGTAAAGCTGCGATGATGTTTTGAAACGTTACCATCGGTTTAAATGCACGTTGGGGGAGACTTCTTTTCTTGTATAAAATGTAATTGAAGAAATGGAACGAGTCAGAATATGAAATATGTTCAAGTACATCCCCCGCAAGGTCTCATTACATGTTTACGAATCATCGTAAATGTTGTACTTTCCAATCTCAAGAGCACTCTTCCTTACAATCCATTGCATAGCCTTTGTACTAAATTGATTTTTGGTCATAAATCATATCTAAAACACAAGGCCTAAAATAAACACACCATAAAACTAGTCATAACTTTTATCAATGTAAAGTATGCTCTCTTGTTTATTTGTTCCACGCCGCTGTCATTTCATATCATTCACACTCGCGGAATCTCCGGTAAATAACATAGCTACGGAATGGGCGTAAATTTGTTGTTCATATCAATACGCATTGAAAAAAGTACCAAAAATGATATCAGCAAAATGGAATATTATCTCAATTTAATTTCTAAAAGTGTGAAATTCAAAACAATCGAGGAACCGTTGAAAGTTTAGAAAGTAGACAAGAAGTAAATTCCATTCATGAACAGCAAAATGTTCAAATTTGAAGGTTTTCACGACAAAAGAGACATTCTAACGTATTTGGATTTAGCATATGAATCGATCCTGTATTCTACACCTCAGATCTCAGACAGTGAAGAACAAGAGACAAGCAGTGATGGAGGAACGTCAGACAGTTCCATACACACCATGCCCTCAGAGTCACAGGCATCTTTCGCCAGCAAGAGCCACGCCGTAAGAAAAGCTGGGTAAGTGCCGGTGAATAATTTAATTTCCGAATTGGTCTCTGAACATACAAAAGTAGAGCTCAGTTGACAGGTAGGGTCTGTAGTTTCTTTTACCTTTCACGAGCACAAGGGGAGAACATTGCTTCTAAATGGTTTCTCCTTTGAATATTATCGCATGTTATAAAAGGATATATATTCTTGGGGAAATAATGATTTCCTATTTCAGATTTCCTCCAGAGGTGATAATCGTCATTATAAAAATTACTCTGAAGAATTAACCTCTGTCAGGAAAACTTTCTCTATAATAAATTAGTCCTTAATTAAATATGTTTTTAAAAAGATTAAAAGAAGAAGGTACATTGGAGTCCTTTGAACAAAATTTAATATAATTTTGTTAACATTCTAATAAAAGCCAACTATCTTTACCCACAGCTGGTTGACGGTAAAGAACTGGTTGATACACAAGAAACGAAAAGTAGAATTGGCATCTAAAAGAACATGGAAGAAATACTGGGTCTGTCTCAAAGGAACAATGCTCCTCTTCTACCAGTGCGAAGAAGGAGAACAAGTTGACGAGCACAGTGTTCCCAGACATATGCTAGGTGAGTATAACTCAATTGTGCAAACACGACAGAACCATAAATGACTGATAAAGATATTGATATATTAATAACTGAAAATCTCCCAGGAAGAAGTCTCTAATTAAATGTAATTGTAGATAATTATTCTCTGCTAAAATATACTAGGCAAACAACTGTTCTGACAAAAATTATTTTAGAATGAATGTCAGAATAATATATGTTATCCTTTACGTTGTAGTTATTGAAGGGGGTATTGGACAAGCTGTTCCCGAACATCCGAAAAGAGAATTCATTCTTGCACTGAGTACAGCATTCGGTGATGCCTATCTCTTCCAGGTACGATTTTATATGTTTTTAGATTTAACATTCCTATATAAATTCTCGTGAAAGCGGTTTTGGGTTTTATTAGTCAACAAAGTTATGATTGGAAGAAGTTTCGCCTGAGGTAGTGTCGGATTACTCTTTGATGATTTGCCACATTAACCTTGTGATAAAAAGACAAAAGCCCATGTGATATAGTAAATTGTTGTTCTTTATACATAGCTGATACATGTTGTTTTCAGGCTACTTCACAGATTGAGTTAGAAAACTGGGTAAGCGCCATCCATTCTGCATGTGCTTCTTCCTTCGCTCGGCAACATGGCAAAGAAAACACACTCAAGCTGCTCAAGTCTGAGATACAAAAACTGGAAAACAGCATTGACATTGTAAGTATTGCTCAGCTTTGATACCAACGATTCCTCCTGAAGTTATATACGTTCACGTCATGTTGGTAAAGCAATTAATGTGAGATTTTAATAATAAGATAAATCACGAGGTAAGGGGCATTCTCGAAGAGAATGCCCGCACCAAGGGATTTATCTGATTGAAATCACGTCCACTTAATTGGTATTAGAATACAATGAAGGCAAACAATTAATGAATGCTTTTGAAAGGTGGTATTGTTGTTGGTCAGCCATTGAGTTTTCGCGATTTTAATGCTTCATTGCGTTCATCATATTTGACTACAAGGGCTCATTTGGTGTAGTCATACTTACTCATGAGATGATTTTGGCGGGATTTGTGTCATTTTTGCTTCAGTTCTCTTGGCATGAGGATCGATTTTAAGTTGCTCATGGTATTGGCTTCTTTATTGGCCTCCATCATGTTCTCTGATGATGACGAATATTCTCTTTCTGGATTAACTCAAAGTGATCCAGAATACAAGCAAGTGGCTCGTAGCAGTGATGAGGAGTCTGTTGACAATTTTCAAGCACTGTTAGAAAGTGCGAGAAGGCTTGCAGGAGGA
>JBCAUG010734565.1:0-11803 GCA_038406175.1 Haplosyllis leylae | reverse complement strand
GTGAAATTATAACCTCCCTCCGTACTACGTACGCGGTCGGTAATTAAATGAAACAAGATATATCATTGGCAAATGTATGCAAAGCAAGAAGCATTTTCAATTAATCATAGTTCCGCCAGGTCCACAGATGGCCAACACAGACAGGGAATCCACAACTAAGCCAGCTAAGTGTCCAGGTGTTGGTGTTGGCTCCCTACAGGTTATCATTCAAGGAAAAATTTCTGTAAACCAAGCAAATGCAAGGACTAGTAAAATAACTTATTTTAAGTGCATAGGATACAGATTCAAGCTCTGCTTGGATGGACACTGGTTCCAAGAAAATGTACGACAATCCAAGTAACAATGCAATTACTTTAGATGCACCTTTAGTGATTAAGGATTAACAAACTATTGGTAATTTTGATAACTATTGCCAGATTGAAAAATACCCTAAAATACCCTAATACCCTAAAACTCGAAGTAATTGTTGATAAATGTCATGGACTTTAAATTGGACTTTATTACACATGTACACACACATGTACAATTGGTTAAAATGACTAAATTATGGAATATTCTGACATAAATGAAAAAATGTAATAATGAATGTTTGACTTTTTTAACATTTGACATATTACACATATATAATTGATACTGTTTTGGATATTTGACATGTGACTTCTCACTTAATCCACCCCAACCAAGCATAAGGCTATTTTTAGTGAAAACCAGAACACTGTTACAAGACATTGCATTCTTTGCTATCCGTTTATGAATGATAACATAGGTATCAGAATTGGATTTGATTCAAATCCAAGGCTTCAAATTGCTCATTCAAATCCATTTCTTTTGTGGAACTGCAGGAGGGTCTAACTTCTAACTGCTGTAGCTGGTCAAAGGTAGCCACTCTCATAAACTATATATATACACTAATAACAAACAGAAAGAGTACCTTGTCTACATATGAAGCAACATGGGATCTGTTTCACCAGTTTAATTTTTAATACAACCAAGATAACAGTGGCAGAATGAAGTTGCAGTTATTTGTGTTTTATCTTGGTTGACTTGCAACAATTCTGTACCCAAAACAGTCAAATCTGACTTAGCTGGAGTCAGATCCTATTTGAAGCTGTAAGACTTGGACCCATGTCATGGTTCTTTTTATAGGCCTCTTGTTTAAAGGTCATACAAATGGAACGTGTGAAAATGATTTTCCTCTGCCCATTACTCTGGACATGTAAATGACATCAGGCTTGCACACCTTTTAATAAACTTTTTACGGGATACATGGTGGTATTGCATTTGCCAGCTAAACATCTGGAGTATTGTTACATGTGTTTTGTACTTTTTAGCTGAGCTGTTGCAAATAGCTTTGTTCTTTAAATGGATTTTTTGATGAAATTTCATGAAAATCACCAGGTTTGGGAGTTTACGGTATGCTGATTGATTGATATTTGAAGTCAAATGACTTTTGCATATCCCTGAGAGATTTCATATTTAGTCACTTGACGAAACAGCCCAGGTTGTGGCTTCCTTAGTTAATTATATGACAACCAGAATTTTAAAAGATGACAAAATTAGAAAAATAAGGATCATAACCCTATCTTTAGTCCAGAACTGTACACTATGTAGTAAATATCTTTATCAAAACTGTACTATATAATTCATATATTATCAATTCTTCAAATGGTATCAAAACAGTGGGTAAAAATAGGGCTAATTTTTACCAGATATTATTCTAAATATCTTGACCAGTTTTGAATGAATTTACTTCTAAACTTGACAACATTGGTCATTTCATGACCCAATCAAACTAAGGGGTAACAATCCTATGTTTAGACTAAACTCTACATTATCCTAAATATCTGGACCATTCATAATGCACCTTTACTGGTTCAGTTTAAAACTTAAATTATCCAGCCACCCCCATTTTCTGTGATGAGTATGTTGGTGTGGGGAGTGGGGAGAGGTATCCTTTGAACTGTTTTACTGTTGGTTTCTCCACTGCTATCTGTCTAGTTGTCTTTCTAGTATAATACATTACATCATGTGCTCATTTTGTATTTATTCAAGTACCTTGACCAAATAAGGTTTCTACCTCATTCTCATACATAGTTGTACTACAATGTGTATGTTTCCAAGTAATAAAGCAAATTCCCAATTGCCTCATATGGGGTATTTGTTGTGTTCAGCAACTGCTTAGAAACAAACTTTTTCAATGTAACAAGACCCTTGTTAAATTACAGATTCAGTAAATTTGGTTTAGTCAATGGTACAGGAACTAGAGATCCTTGCAATTACTTGGAATTGCTTAGTGTAGTTGTTAGTACAGTGGGCTTCCATGCAACAGATCAATTGAGTTTTCTCTGAATGGCTTTCACTGAATTCAATCCAATAAATTCAGTGTATCTAGACAAAATCCAAAAGTAGTATGGTTAGAGACACACCTTATCTGACAACAGCTATATTACTCAATATGGTGGCGAACAAAAATTTTCCATCACTGTCTCTTGGTTGGAATCTGGCAAGGTATTTGTTGCCAGATAGGTAACACCTCTGGTAACCGTATCATTTTTTGACAAGTTTTGTCATGATTCTCTGAATTCAGTGAAAGTCATTCAGAGAAAACCAATTTTTTTCTTGGAATTCAATGACACTGGAATAGAAAAATTTGGCTGCATAATTTCCCTATGAAATGTTCTACATTGGATTTTAATATTTTGTTATGAATTTTAGCTACCTCGTACATTATATTTAGTGAACGCTAGCGGATCTAGGATTTGATCCGAAGTAGGGGGTAGCTGCTGAGTCTAAGTAAAGTTATATGAGGCAAGTGGCCCTATTATATTGAGACTATGAGGTATGGGATTTACCCAGATCATCATAATTCATACAATCGAGTTTTCCCGTAATACACAAAGTTGGCAATGTTGACATTTTTGCATTGCTTAACTTTGAAACTAAGGTAGATGGAGAAATCAATTACCTTAATTTTACTTCATAGCACCATGACAAATGTAAATTTGCTTTGAAACTTATTTGGTACTGAATTGTTTCAATTTATTTCTATTAGAAGTTGTACAAAAATGCCACTTGCCACTGTTGCCAACTTTGTGTATGTCTATTACGGGAAAACTCGAATGTACAATTTAATCATGAAATATTTGTAAAACCGTGTGAAATTAAATGAAACAAAGTGTATCATTGGCAAATGTATGCAAAGCAAGAAGCGTTTTCGATTAATCCTAGTTAGCATTTAAGTTTCCAGCATCAGTTTCGAGTTTGAGAACACAGTGCGTAACTACAATATTCCGTTACTTATCTACTTCTGGGAATTGGCCGAGGGAGCACGTTTTTTGTTTATAAATTAAAAGCAGTTTAAATTGAAATTTTGACATTTTAGTTAAATGAAAAGATGGGGAAAATTCAAGTAGTAAACAAATATTTATGTTTTAAATATTTTTATTTCACAAAAAACAGTAATAAATGAAAAATAACTGATTTTCCTTCATAGGACACTGTGAATTTAGTTAGGCAGTGTCCTTTGCCCTGGGTTCCAGGCAAGCTTGATTGACAGTTTCGCTGGGCACTGTTAATTTAGTTCCACACAGTGTTCTTAAACTCAAACGGAGGTTGGATTCCAGGAAACTGAAACGCTAACTGAGCGGCAGGGGATATACAAGAATAATTTCTGAAGATAGTGTGAGAAATAAAAACCTATAAATTTCCTTTGAACAATTTTAGATTAATTTCCCGCAAAAAAGGCCCATTTTGAGACTCTTTAATTGTAAAGCTTCAAAATCACGAGTTTGTTGGGGGCACTCCCTCGGATTCGTTGGTGCTAAATCCGCTGATGTAAAGGTAAAAAGGAACTAAGTGCTGCAGACGTGACTTCCATACCTGCATATTGAAATAATACCACCAGGAATAAAACAAAAAATCCAATGTCTGTAAAAATTTAGTGCCACGTTAGGTCCTCTTTTGCTTCCATCACCAAACAATTTATTAACTTCTCCAAATTCTGTTTGTTGTTGGTATTGTTACAAAAATTGTTGCAAGTATGTAAATTAAATTCAAGTTATATTTAAAGATATGATTTATGATAAATAAACCAATAATTAGCAAACAAAAAATTGTGTATCATTTCACTATTTAATTACGAACCTTAGCTTTCTAAAGCATTTTAGTTTTAGTGACGGGTTCAGAAATTTGATAAGGGGAGCACGAAGAAACACTTCAGCTGTATTATTTTTTTTTTGAAAAATGTGCGCATTGTTTGCTCACTTTATTTCCTAATAACTGACTTCCATGTACATTGAGTAGCACTTCAACGAGTAAGGTTACAACGCGTACCCGGCTGCAACGAGAAGTTTCTTTTACATCAAGATCATTGACAGCATTTTACTCACTCCAGTTTTTCGTTCTCAACCTATTCTGGCAACATTGTGTTAAAAGTTTAAGTTCATGTTCTTGGTTGATAGTAATTCAGGATTAAAATATGAAATCTGAAGAATGAATTGCTTGGCTGTAAAGATATACCAATCTTACCTCAAGCAATCCCACCCCGCGACACTTGTGCAGGTATTCACAAATTCAAAAAGTATCTAAAAACCAATTAAACTTGCATTCTCTTGAATTACAAAAAGAACACATGGACTACTTCAAGTGTGATAATTGAATGTGTGCAACGCCAAGAGATAACAATGATGACGAAACAGTGTTTAATTCTAGTTTTTCACGATACTCATCCCTATCAGATATGGCGGATCCAGAAGTGGATTTCTACTCCTTTCTATCTATTGCATATGTTGATTATTTGATGACGTACACACAATTTAGCAAATACTGGAAATATAAAATAACATTCACCTTTAAATTGTGATAATTCTTAAAAATTGCATTTTATTTCTGTCAGATCTGACAGATTTGCTTATCGTGAAAAACCCGACTGTTATCGAAAATTTCCCAACTCGTTCTTCAAATGTATATCAAGAGGAAGAAATGTACCAATTACAGTTACCCATTTCTGCAACGTAAAACGTTTAAAATTGGATTTACTTAGAATTCAGAAGTTGTAAATGATATGCTAATATATACTTGGCGGTATTTTACATTTTCATTGTGATAGATAACGATAAATTAGTTTTACTCCAACTGGATCACAGACATCAACAGAATGTCTGACACAGTGATTCAGAATTGTTAAAAATTTTCACAGCTACAATTCACTTGTTTAGGGGCTTCAAGTCAAAATTTCTGTCATCCGTTGTCTTTATCCAAAAATTTGCAATCCATTTTTCTCCCTTCACAACTGGACAACCCCCATGCCATGTCATAACATCCAATTCACCCATCCAACCTGTTTCTTGGTCGATCTTGTGATTATACCAAATGACAGCCTTTCCTCTCTCTGGTTGCACCACCAAGTTTGCATCGTGACAGTGCTGATGCAGATTTATTTTGTGTGAAGTTCTGAGCACCTGAAATTATTTCTAAAATTGTGTTATCGTTTCAAGAAGAACGAAGATATATCCAAATACAAATATATTTATCCTAATCAATTTGAATGATATTGTTTTTATTAAACTTACAGATTCACTATAAGTTTCATTGCCTGCTACTGGAAATGCTGTTCCTCCACCCTCTTCCACATTATTAAGATAAAATAACACTGTCGCAAACCTGAAAAAATCTTTGATCAATAAATTTCCGTGAGATGCTGATCTGCATCAGACGCTGAAAAGTGATTTTCTGGTACGTTCGATTCTCCTCAGTTTGTGTTTCAGTTTTCAGCCTCAGTTTCGGTTTTTGGACACTGTTCCACCCTAATTAACAGTGTCCCAGCGGGGGATACTGTTCAGGCCTAAATTAACAGTGTCCCAGTTTCGGTTTTTGGACACTGTTCATGCCCTAATCAACAGTGTCCTGGCGGGGGACAGTTTGTACGTAAATTAACAGTGTAAATTTACGTGTCCCCATCCGGGACGCTGTTAATTAGGGCACGAACAGTGTCAGTATAAGGTGGTTTAAGGCTCATTCAGACCAAACGACAGCGTGAGCGAGAATCGCTAGCAATGGGTAATGGGATAGTAAAGAGCGATAAAAATGGGTCCAGAACCCATCTGATTTATTGCCGCTAGCGAGACCCAGCGATACCGCTCTCGCTCCCGCTATCGCTTGGTCTGAATGAGCCCTTAAGTGTAAACTTAAACCACCTAAAAACCTTAAATGTACAGGAAGATGTGCTGACCTGCAAATCCTACAACGTATTTGACTGGGTATTCCTCGGTAGCAGCAAGGTACACTTTTAACAACAGTTGCTGAATCGATGTGAGCATTGTAATGACCTTCAGGACCATAGTGTACAACCTGAAAATATTGCAGAAGTCCTGCTCCAGCATTACGTCAAAACAATAATTTTTTTGCGGAAATAGCAGTGGTAGTGTTATTTCTAGACACCAGTTTTAGGATAAGAAGGCTAGACTGAAGGTGTGTCATGACTTCTCTTATATCCCGACACACATGTCATACACATTGCATGCTTGGTAAAACAGACACCAGTGTAGATACTGCACTCTGTCTTGGGGATAATTATTCACATCCTGGAAGCCTTACATGGTACATTGTCAAACGCAGGTTGGCACTGTCAGATTTTGCCCTGTGTGCCAGGGCTGATCAATGTTTGGATGCGCCCCGGAGAAGGGTGAGAGGACTTTTTGAGTTCTACATGTGGTGAAAACCACATGTGATCTCAAGAAACCTTGATCACTTTTTCTGGGACCTGTAACCACTGCACAAGGAAATGCAAAGCCAATGGTGCATAGAAATGGCAGTGGCAGTGCTGTGCTATTTCTAGACACCAGTTTTAGGATAAGAAGCCCAGACTGAAGGTATGACTTCTGTGCATTGCCAGACTAGTCTCCAAATACAGATATGTCATGTACATTACACACTTGGTAAAACAGGCACTAGTGTGGACACTGCACTGTCTTGGGGATAATTGCTCACTTCCTGGAGGCTTTACAAGGGGTGCAAGACATGGGTGCAAGACTGTAAGACATGGGTACAAGGGGTGTGAGGAGTGCAAGACATGGGTGCAAGGGATGCAAAACATGGGGCAAGGGTGATGTGGTGGTGAGGTGTGCCCCACCACCTGCATATAGAAGCACTACCCCATCTACATTCACAGAATGAGAAATGGTATTCATAGACTCCACCACCAGCCCCAAATTTTGAGGCAAAAAAACCAAACCAACCACTAAGGTGACTCTAACAAGTCACCAAAAATTCATCTTGGCACCTTTTGGTTGTAATTGAGCTTATTGCACTCACAGGTGGTGGGGATCCAAAAACCTAAATTGACTGTCCTTACACCCCTCACACCTTTTTTACCCCTTGCACCTTTACCCTCTCCAGGGTGCAATGTCTCACACTAGGTGCAAGGTCTCACACTGGGCACATGGGTACAAGGCCTTTCACCAGGTGTAAAGGGTATGAGGGGTGTGATGGTTTATTCACACTGGCTTACTCTGGGACTGGAACCAGGACCAAACCAGCACAATAGGAAACAATGGGTTCCCAGTCCCTGTGCATAATATCATACAACCCATTTTTTCTAGTCCCAGTGTAGCATTTTGAACCCCCCCCCCGATTTCCAGAAATACCAGCCAGTATTTCTTTTCAATAAAAATATACCAGGGGTATTTTGAAATCAAATGTACTGAATCCAGAAACTCCCCCATGTTACATTGCCATGTTTTTAGAATTGAGCTAAATACAATTATTTTGATAGAATTCACATCTTAACACAAGTTAATGTTATTACCTCACATAAAATAAATATATTTTACTTTTCTATATTGATAAATACTGTCTATTCCCTGGCAATTTTAGTTTCTCACAATGAAATTATCAAAAAGGACAAAATTCAGGCGATCATGCAGGTGACAGAACAGGCAATGATACAATAAAAATATACCAATAATGAAAATATATTATTTATTATATAAATATATTATCAAATGATATTATTTGAGTTGGATTCCATGGCAACAGTATCACCATGGAATGTTGGTCTGATGCACACCCTACTTGATATTCTTTTAACTGTATCCAATGGTAATGGAATCACAATTGAATACCAATGTATACATCTGGCTCTTTATTTCTTTTGGTCAGTGTTAAAAGATATCACAAATTTTGAAACATTTTGTCTTGACCCAATTTTGAAATCACATGCTTGCTGCTCCCCAAAACCACCAAAAATGGCAACTTCCTCCATGTGAAACTAAGTGGCAACCAAATTTGGGAGTAGATACATTCTCCTGTATCATTGCCTGTATTATAGCGTGTATAATCTCTGGTACTGTCACCAGGGAAGAAAAAATAGCCCTGTAATGGGCTGAGATGGTTTAAGTTAAGATGTCAAAAAGATGTCAAATGTCAAAAAGTCAACACATGGACTATGGAGGAGGTTCACAAAAAAGAAATTGACACAATGAGGTTCACAGATATTGACATCAATTTTGACATCACATATGAAGGTCATCAAAATTCATCAAAAATAATTTCTATGGACATTTTGAGGGTTTTTGGTGACCATATCTGATGTCAAAATTGACATCAATATGTATGAACCTCATTATGTCAATTTTATTTTTTTTGTGAACCTCCTCCGTAGTCCAAGTGTTTGATTTTTTGACATCTTTTTGACAATTTGACATCTTTTGACATTTTGACACATTACTGCCACATCACCCATGTGCCCCATTCCCCATGAGGCCAGTTCCCAATCTAGATCTTCACATTATGATGCTAATGTGCCCCATCACCTGTGTGCCAAATCACCCACATGGGCAATGGGGCAAATGAGTATGATAATGCATAGATCTAGATTGGGGACAGGAGTGATGGGGCACATGGATGATGGGGCACATTGATATAAAAATAGCCCTGTGTAGGCTGAGGTGTTTAAGTTATGTGTCAAAATGTGAAAAGATGTCAAGTTGTCAAAAAGATGTCAAATGTCAAATAGTCAAACATGTGGACTATGGATGAGGGTCACAAAAAAAATAAATTGACATAATGAGGTTCACACATGATGTCATATATGAAGCTCATCAAAATTGGTCAAAAATATGTTATATGGACATTTTGAGTGTTTTTGGTCATCATCATATCTGATGTCAAAATTGACATCAATATGTGTGAACCTCATTATGTCAATTTTTTTTGTGAACCTCCTCCATAGCCTGGGTGTTTGATTTTTTGACATTTGACATCTTTTTGACAATTTGACATCTTTTGACACATTATTGCCCCATTACCCATGTGGCCAGTTCCCAATCTAGATCTACACATTATTATGCCAATGTGCCCCATCAACCAATGACCCACATGGGCAATGGGGCACATGTGCATAATAATGCATACATCTAGATGGCGGACAGGGGTGATGGGGCACATGGGCAATGGGGCACATTGGCATAATTTTACAACATGGGCACATGGTGAACATGTGTGATCATGTGCTGGATCATGTGCAACTTCTTTAATACTGCATAGATCTTAACAAAAAATTTACTGCACATAGATATTGATATATCTTAACAAAAAATTTACTGCACATAGATATTGATGTACTCTATCTAAATATGTAGTGATACATCCATGATGGCTTGAATTAAAGGAATTATTTTAATTAGTTCCAACATTAGTTCCAACATTTGTTCCAATTGGTTCCACCCTGACTTCGATTCAGTAATGATACTTGCAGGGCATGCTGAAGGTTGAGTTTCCTACTGGGGGTAGGTACCATTATTGTCTACTAATAGCAAAAATAGCCCTGTGATGGGATGAGGTGGTTTAAGCTAAATGTGTCAAAATGTCAAGTTGTCAAAAAGATGTAAAATGTCAAATAGTCAAACATGTGGACTATGGATGAGGTTCACAAAAAATAAATTGACATAATGAGGTTCAAACATATTGATGTCAATTTTGACGTCACATATGATGGTGAGCAAAAACACTCAAAATGTGCATAGAATGTATTTTTGACCAATTTTGATAACATTGATATGTGACGTCAAAATTGACATCTATATGTGCGAACCTCATTATGTCAAATTATTTTTTTGTAAACCTCCTCCATAGACCAGGTGTTTGATTTTTTGACATTTGATGTCTTTTTGAAAATTTGGCATCTTTTGACATTTTGACCCATTACTGCCCCATTACCCATGTGCCTCATCATGCATGTGCCACATTGCCCATGTGGCCAATTCCCAATGTAGATCTACACATTATTATGCCAATGTGCCCCATCACCCATGTGCCCCATCACCTGTCCGCCATCTAGATCTGCATTATTATGCCACATGCCCCATCCCCTATCTAGATCTATGCATTACTATGCACAGGTGCCCCATTGCCCATGTGGGTCATTTTTTTATCTTTTTCTGGCCACCAGCATGCTCGCTGGAGGGGGTGCAGGCAAGAGCCATCACAGGGGAAGCCTGCCAATTTTTGGTTACTAAAAATAGCATTGCATATGCAAATGAACTCGGTGACATCACATGCATGCGCAAAGCATATGAAAATCTGGGTGGCAGCCAGGGAAGAGGCTGTTATGGCTTCCCCCTCCTCACTTCGAATTTTCAAATGCCTCCCATTCCTTCAAAACTTAATTTTTCAAGATGCCCTTTTGCAAATCAGTAGTCCCTGATGGTATACACATTGTATTAAAGCAACAGCTTGCAATTCAATCTAGAAATGCCTAAACTGGCCTGACCTGATTCACCATGTATGGCAAGGTCCAACATAGATCTAGCCTAGACATGGTAATTTTAAAATCAGTGAAAATTGCCTTTAAAACAACCAGCAGACTTCCTAATTAGCATAAATTATGTTGATTTATGATAAAGAATGTCCAGTAGCATTTTGGAAAGGTTCCATGCAGTATTAGCCGAGATACATGGAACATGTATAAACCCATGTGCTGAATCTAGATCTACTAGGTTTCACCAAAATGTTATTGCAACAGGTAGAGAACATTGTTACCTCTCACCATGCCAAAAATAATTAAAATCGCTCAATCCCACATAGCATTTGTATGTTTACGCTCCCCATTTCTGCCCCTGGAAAAACATTTTCATTTTGACATTACATACCCTTAGTCAAACATTAGATCAATCACTTATAACAATTTTGATCTCCCAACCCATGCACGAGACAAGCAGTGGCCAATCAAATGAAATTCACATGATCTCAATTTACAAGAAAACTGTCAATCACAAACATTCTCAAAAGGTGCCATTTGACAGCTAAAAAGGTCCCCTACAAATCATCAATGACATTGGACCCCTATCTTTGACCCTTCATGCTGTAAATGGACGATTTGTGTTTCGGCCCAAAAATGGCCAATTACTAGAACGGCCATAGCTCGGAGACCGACTGATGGAAAGAATTCTGAATTTTTATTGTTCCAAGGTAGATAGATTGACACCATCATGCCAATTTTCAGGTCCAAATTGCGAATACCACCACTCTAGAAATTTGGCACTTTTTCAAAATGTCGAAAAATTTCAAAAAGTCGACACTTATTGGCCCAGCAAATGGCCAATTGATGACATATTCAAAAATGCAAACCAAGATATCTAGAACACCCTAGCCTACACCTATGGCCTGAGTCTTGATCAAATCGGTGAATCCCGAGTACCCTTTAAACTGTCACAAATGTGTGGAAAAATGAAAAAATAGCCCTGTGACGGGCTGAGGTGGTTTAAGTTGAATGTGTCAAAAAGATGTCAATTGCCAAATAATCAAA
>JBCAUG010734554.1:0-11804 GCA_038406175.1 Haplosyllis leylae | reverse complement strand
TTCAATTATTATAATTAGCCATGCTTCTGAGGACGATACAATGTTTACATTATATGATCACGAGCCAGCATGTGTAAATCTTACACTCCTTGGATTTTTTTTTATTTAAAGATGTTCACATTTATACTCTTTCCCTGTCATATGGGGAAATTGAAAATTCCCATTTTGAGAAAACAAATGTCAGAAAGTATGCTCCTTCTCAGTCCAAACAGACTAAAATTAATTTAAATGTAAAGAGACTGATCTGGTCTAGTAACTGATGACACTTGTTTCCTTTCCATTACCTTTGCTTGGCCATAAGAGCTTGTAATATCTCATTTTAGGGAATTATAATTTAACATTGGTGCCTACATATGGGCTTTGCATTCGTCATTTCCTCACCTGTCACAAGGCACTATTGTGTACTGTACTCCAAATCGCCTGTTTCACAGAAATGTTGTTTCTTAAGCTGCAATACAATTACAAACACCCCTGCAGAGGGGTCAATTTCAGTAGAAATAGTCCGTTTGATTGGAGGTTTCAAATGTCCACGATTTGGTAGTGTATACAGTATGTCTGGGACGTACCACTTCGGGCTATTGTGTTTTGCACAAATAGAGAGAATAGCCACTTTTGGAGGTTTCAAGGAGCCTCGATTTGCTCTTCCCTGTGTAAAGATTTGTCAGATAATCTGACTGAAACCTGTATCGTGAAAACTAGAATGTCATCACTAGCGGATCCGCCCCCCCCCCGACCCCCAGATTTGGAGGCCCCAGTATACAATTTAAGAGCTAAGCAATGAAATTTAGGGTCCTAAATTTGTATTTTTCAAAAAAATTTCTTCTAGACTCACTCAACTCATAATTCCATCTTTTTATATCCTTACCTCTATATTATATTAACTCAAACCACAACTTATCTTATCTGTAAAGATTGAAATAAAGTCTTTTTCATACATTATGACACAAAAAATATCTGAGAATGAATAAATATTTGTATGTAAAATTGTTAAAAATGCAAAAGTTTCTGGGGCTCCAATTGGACCCAGATCCCTAGTTTACAAAGTAATATATCTGCAAACCTAACCAAAAGAACACATTTGTCAAAATAGCCGGAATCTTTTATATTTGTGTAATCTTCCTACATAAATGCAAGTTCAAACAGTTAAAATTCACGGCTTGTTTAATGTCTTGTGTTAACAGAATTGTATCAGCTATTGCTATGTTCAATAATTTTAACCATTTTGTGACATTTTTCAAAATCTTTTTCACTTACAACAATTAATATTTCACAAATTTCAATATCTGATACTTCTTCTCAAACATATTTTCCATATGGTTCTTTCTTTTCAGATTTTCCTGAGAATCTTAACTGTCGGGAAACTTTACACATTTAAATCATAGCTTCCTTTAAATGCATCTTGCACTGTCATCCAATATGTTAAATGTCTTTGTACCGTATTGTAACGTATGACCGCGCCACCGCACATTAAAGAAGAGTTACGGTTGGGTCCATGACTTGGTTCATGTCTTGTTTTTACTGAATTGCACCAGACGTTGCTATGTATAACCTTCTTTAACCATTTACCGATTTTTGATATTGTCCGTGTGGTACCCACCTTTCCGTATAAAATCCAATGTGCCACACAAAGGGTCCACACAACAGTCATGATACGATAGCTGCCTACCAATGCATGTAATATTGGCTCGTAAGGTACGACCGACAGGGTTTTGAACATGTTCTAAAGCACATACTACACCCTAGCATCGTTACTAAAGCACCATGCAGAAAATCCAGTAAATTCTGCCATTTGCGAGGATTTCAGTAAATTTTGTCTAGATGCAAAGTCTATGGGAATTTCATATTTCAACACATGCAGAATTAGCCAGTGATTGAATCCTGTTAATTCCTACATAAAATTACATGTATTAGTGAGTAGATCCAAGCTATGTGGCCATATTTCAAAACTTTAGTTTGTAAATTAGCTAAATATCCAAGAAATACTCAGAGGGTCAATAAATTCTGACTGCAAATTCTGCCTACCTAATGTTTTCAGATTTATACAGAATTCACTGATTTACAGTACTTGCCAATGGGAATTACAATGGTGTGGACAGTTATAGATTCTTAGGCAGAATTTACTGACTGTATAAACTGATTGAAACCACCTCAAAATGGTTTGTCACCATTGGTCAAAATTTATTGATCTTGAAAAAAACACATGGTTCTGAAAATTCAAAGATATCTATGATTGTTGCTATTATTATCTTTCAATATCCCTATGAAATTAAAGCCAACTAATTGGGCATCTGAGCTATGTTGGCCAAATAAAAGATACATTTTGGATGACTTTGATATTTGTGGATAGTCCACCAAAATGAGCATGAAAACCATCCTGCCATTGTCTTACATTGAAGCAGAATTTACTGATCTCCTCGCAGATGACAGAATTTACTGAACTTCCTGCAGGGTGTAAAGTTTAGTTATAGGTAACATTGCGACCTTTTCCAGTGAAAGTAAATCAATGCTGCTTCACACAAGTAAATGTTTGGGGTGTGTACGTCATTAGCCTCTGAGCAGAGGACACATTTACCGGTGTTTATCTGTTACAGATGTCTACTCTCTGGTACTTTTACTGGGGAAGGAGTATCCCCTAGTCTTTTGTCTGTGGTCCTTTCTTTGGGGTACTCTTTGGTCTCTGGTCCCTGGTCCTTTTATAGGGGAGTGCACCAGTCAGGCCTCTAGCCAGGGGGTACCCCCAACAGCTTGTTAGTGAGGATGTGTAGAGGTGGATCCATAAAACTCCACACACCACAATAAAATATTTACTGAGACTACGTTCAAGCATTGATAAGACCACAACGTAGTCAATGACGATGCTAGAGTGTTTGGTGTGTTTCAGAAGTAACGCTATCTGACAAATGTATCTCATAGTTACGGTTGAGCTATTGCAAACTACGGTTTTGTTACCAGTACAGAAACTACAGTTGGGAGTGCATTCACCAAAACATTTACGAAGGCGACGGCTCTTTTCCGATCTAAGAAAAAGGACCAATTGCTCAAAGTGAAATCTTATTCGGTTAATCAAGCTGAAGTTTTGGGACAAGGAGCTTTCGGAATTGTGTACAAGGGAAGTGACAGCAAGCAAAATATAGTAGCTGCCAAACGAATAGATGGAAATAGACATCCACGAATCTTAAATCAGGATCTAGACAAACTTCTGAAGCTTCATCATCCAAATGTGATGAAAATACTGGACATAGAGAAGAATTGGCAAATTGTGTGGATGATGATGCCATTTTGTGAACTTGGGGATTTGAACCATTTCTACAGAGAAAGGCAAGCTTCATATCCTTTAAAGTTCAGTGCTATGACGCAAATAGCAGCAGGGATAGAATACTTGCACAGCAAAGACATCGTCCATAGAGACATCAAACCTGGACACATTCTCGTTGCCTCAGCAGCCCCTCTCCAATTACACTTGGCGGATTTTGATGTCTGTAAATGTCTTGACCCTGAAGTTGAAACGTCACTCATGACGTCAAATGTTGGGACGCTGGCCTTCAAAGCTCCTGAATTCTTCCAGAGAATCGGTCCTGGTAAGATAGAGTACCACAGGAATGTGGACATTTATGCTGCTGGTCTCACATTCCTGGCCATATTCCAAGCAGAGAAAGGAAAGAAAATGTTGATTCCACAAATTGAAACACCCAGGGAGGATTCAGAGTTTTTTACTGATTCTATTGGACGACTGATTGCTGAGAGAATAAAGTACAAAGTACCAGAGTTGGATATTGTCATCTTGAATGGCCCAGGGGAAAATTTGAAATGGTTGATTAGTAAGATGACACGTATCAATCCAAGGGAACGATTTCCAGCTGCCAAAGTATTGGACGTCATCAAGATGATGTCTCTGCGAAATTATCCGGTAAGAATGACATTTACATAGTATTGCTATAACATTTAACAATAATTTTTTTTCTAGTGACTATGCTGTGCGACATGCAATGAAACCGTTAAAAATATGTAGCTTATCAATGGTTTCACTATTATGTTACAGATAAAGAAGACAAAACTTACTCGGCAGAAGACAACATTTCCAGTTATGTATGTTGCTGGATGCATGGACGCAACGATAAATGACACATTGCTGGTCCGAGTGCCCATCAGAGAACAATATTGGATACAAGTCAAAAACAGACTTGCTTTCGGTCAGATCAGTCAAGCGCGGTCCGTGTGCAGCCATGAGTTTGTGAGTTTGAACAAACATCCCAGTTATGCAGATTATGCGTTGGAGTGCTGTCCAGAATGCAAAGAGATTCGTGCGTACAACGTCAAAACAGAACGGTTTTCTGCATGCAAAGCTACTAAGTTCATCAGAATGTGTGACGGTCCAACTGGGTCCCTTCTTGCAATAGACCAAAATGGTGTAGTACACAAGCTATATTTCATGAACAACCCTTCAGAGGTGCTTCAATTTGCTTGTACAACAGCAGTTTCAACACATGACTCAAAAACAAGCAAATAATATTTTAAACAGTGGAATTACTGTAAATTTGATTTTTAAACAACACCATATCCGTGAAATTCAACAAATACTATTTTGAGAAACAAACATCACCGAAAAATACGATAAACTCTGTCATATCTGTTTGTGTATTATGAGATGAATTATGCCAAAGCTTGATTAAATTAAAACTCAAGAAGCACAGTTGGAAAATTTAGAAGTTAAAATTTCAAGTCATGATGTAAAATGGTGCTGTTAACTCCTTTGTTCGGCATACGATATCAGTTAAGTAATGCACTAAGACCTCCAGCAATCTGTCAGATAATGGAAACCATTAGTTATAATATTCTGAAAAGTCTTTGCCTACGGGATTTAAGATATGCTGTTAAAATTGTTAATAATGTAGAAGTCTACACAAACTATAGAATAAAATATTTTCAGTTCAATTATTTTGTTTTGCATTTTGAATAGAAAAAATCGATTGCATTAAAAACTAAACGTGCGTTCCTGATTAATATTTATTTATCAAATTAGAAAAACATTTCAGAAAACCCCAATTGCCAGTTTTATAGTGCATAACATCACGAACTCCATTGAAAAATTTTTTTGGATTCCGTTGATGGCAGTAGTTACTTTTTGTACATTGACACGGTGTATGTAGTTAAGCACCACACCCGTAAAGTGCAGATAAAAGATGAAGTAGATAAATATAAACATTTATATTTCTTCGATAATACTTTCAGAAAATTTTTGCCACTCACGTACATAATATGATAGGAGGTTATGTAGGGTACTCTCTGGAGAGGATAGGGGGTATCCCATTCCCTCCCCTCCCCAATTTGATCACCTGCTCCTCAGCCAAAGCAGGACAGGCTATCCCCCAACTGCTCTGCCACCCCGCCCCCCCCCCCCCAGACGGGACTGTGGCCAGGACTTGGAACAGAACCAGAGGGTACCCATTCCCAAGAAAGGCTACAGCACAGGCGTAATGCCTCTTCGTGTCATGCAGGAGGCCTTTATTGTTAAAATATGCCTACACACTAGATGTTTTGATTCATCAGTTTTTCCACATGGATTTTTTGATGGCACTTTGCGAATTCTCCAGAACTTTGAGAAAACAATTTTATCAATTAACTTGATTAAACTTGATCAAAGTTTGGTACAATCAAATAATTTTTTCAGAGTTTTGAAGAATTTGTTACAAAAAAATCCATGTAGAGAAATCCATTGGGTTTCATCACCCTGGCACTTATCTTATAACAACGAAATAGCGTACATTTAAACTCTTTCATCCTATGATTATGAGTGTGACAAATGGATGTCTTAGTTCCAAAACGTAGAACTTTACAACAAACAAGTCTCCAGGCAGGAAAATCTTTAATATTCTAATTGAGCCAATGATAAACTATCTCGCAACAGTTATCACTGTTAAAGGAATTGAGCCAAGTGGTTCCACCCAAAGCACTTTTTAGCTTATCAAAGTTCAGCACACATTCTTAATATAATATAAAATTACATTTTGTAGGTTTTTTCCCAAACAAGTGTGTTATATGTAGTTACGGTTGGGTAGTGTCTGTAGATAATTCATTCCTACAACGTGAATAGTGTTAAGTTCATTTCATTTGCACGAATTTCAACAATTTTCTCACCATGGCGCTTTCAAAAATATCAAAGACAAAAGATACACTCCTAAAAGTGAAGTCATATTCATTTAATCAAACTGACGTCTTAGGAAAAGGAGCCTTTGGAATTGTCTACAAAGGAACAGGCATCAAAAAGAATACAATAGCTACCAAACAAATAGATGGAGGTAAGCATCCACGAATTTTAACTCAAGATCTTGATAGACTAATGCAGCATGATCATCTCATGAAAATACTGGACGTAGAGAAATGAAAATATTGTGTGGTTGATTATCCTGCACGTTTAGCCTTCCTCACTTTGTACTTGAACTGTTAGTTGCATCACTCACTTTATCAGAGACATTACATAGAGCGTTCTGCGTTCGGTTGTAAGTCTAACAAATTATCATGAAAGAAATTCCCCGTTGGATTTTGATGTTTTAATTTTACCAACAAAACACCACATTTGTACCATAACTTCCTTTAAATGCATTTTCCATTCGAGTATTTCACAATAAGATCAAATTTCACATTTTAAGGCAGAATTTACATTACACATGCTTTAATGATTTTTCAAATGTGAAATGGTGCATGAAATAAACTTCAGTTAAAGGTCTGCCAAGTAGTACAGGCCTCTGTGGCCTATCTGGAGAAGCGTTCAACTTTAGATCTAGTGATGGTCAGTGTTATGAGTTCAAATCCCACTTTTTAAACTTTTTAAATTTTTTTGAACTTCTTCATGCAAATTCAAACTTAAAATGTAAATGTGATCTTATCATGAAAAACTCGATTGACAGACTGGTAACAAAAAGTTTAACACATATTCAGTATTGCCACCGGTATACACTTACAGATTTGGAATACGTAGGTGTTCGCCCATTTTACCTCACACAAGTGTGTTACGGTTACGGTTCAGTCCACAACTTGGTTCATGTAATTTTTGGATTTCATACAATGTTATTTTAGATAATTTACCAAGATCATGGCTCTATCAAAAATATCCCAAGTGAAAGACTCTTTAATTAATGTGAAGACATATTTAATAAATCAAGCTGAGGTTTTGGGACAAGGAGCTTTTGGAATCGTCTTCAAAGGAAGTGATACCAAGAAAAACACAATTGCTGCCAAGCGAATAGATGGAAATCTTCACCCAAGAGTTTTAACACAGGATATGGACAGATTATTGAACATGGATCATATCAATGTCATGCAAATCTTGGATATAGAGAAAAATGGAAACATTGTTTGGATGATGATGCCATTTTGTAAAATGGGAGACTTGAACAATTATTACAGAACCAGAGATGTCTCAGATGAAGTGAACCACGAAATAATGATACAGATCATGTCGGGAATAAACTACCTGCATAGGGAAGCCATTGTCCACAGAGACATCAAACCTGGAAACATTCTGATGGCCTCAGAAATTCCTATTCAAATACAGTTGTCAGATTTTGACGTATGTAAATGTTTGGACCCGGAAATTGAAACGTCACTCATGACGTCAAACGTTGGGACGCTGGCCTTCAAAGCTCCTGAATTCTTCCAGAGAACCAGTCCTGGAAAGATAGAGTACCACAGGAATGTGGACATTTATGCTGCTGGTCTCACATTTCTGGCCATATTTCAGGCAGAAAAAGGAAAGAAAATGTTGATTCCTCAAATTGAAACACCCAGGGATGATTCAGAACTGCATGTTCCATCTATTGGTCTGCTTATTGCTGAGAGAATTAAATACAAAGTTCCAGAATTGAACATAGTTCAAGTTAGAGGATGTTTTACTTGGTTGATCAGTCAGATGACGTGCGTCGAGCCAGAAGAACGTTTATCAGCTTCAGAGGTCCTAGAGAATCTTAATGATCCTCAGGTATGATGTGATTTTTGTGATCATGTTTCAGTAAGTTTTCAAAGACCCAGGAATGACAACTGAAATTCAAATAAACCAATGTTTATTTTTATTATTAGTGTCAAAATGGCTCACATCTTCTGGACTTATTTTTACCGCCCGCGTATGTAGTATGACAGGAAGGTACTGTTTTCACAGGTGTCTGTCTGTTCACAGGGGGCGCGGGGTAACCACATCTCTATCCCATAAGAGTTTCACTGGTCCCATATCCTTTCTTGGGGGGATACCCCCCAGGTCAGGTTGGGTACCCCCTGGCCAGGTCAGATAGAGATACCGTGGGCGGTATGCCTGTTGCGTTCACGCAGGATGACTTTCTTGTTCATATTGAGCTTACAATTTGTAGATTGAGCAGAAAAAACTTTTACTGGGAAGAACATTCCCGTTTTCTGATGCTTCATCGATGGACGTCACAGTAAAAGACATACTGCTGATTCGAGTAAAAGAAGGAACAAAATACTCCATACGAATCATACACAGATTAACTGGAGCTATAATCAATAACATTCCATCAATGTGTGACCATATTACTCGTGTGAATAAACACCCCCGAGACGTAGACTTAGTTTTAGAAAGTTGCCGTACTTGTGAATTGATTCGAGGCTACAACTTCGACACCTCAGACAATTTTCTTGTGCTTAAAGGATCTACATTTGATCGCATGTTTGAAGGTTCGGCCGGATCTCTTTTTGTGGTCGACACACTTGGCAAATTGTTCAAATTAGATTGGGATGAGGATCAATTACACGAAGCAAAATTGATTTATTCCACAGTAATTTCCGCAGTAGGAAAAGAACTGTTGAATATCCATTATGTAGAACGTCATGATCTTTTATTATGCACTATGAAACATTGGGAAGAGGATAAAAATTATGAAATAAAAGCTGTAGATTTAAAAAACGTAACCAAAATATGGAAACTGTTTGGCCCAGTGGACGGTCAAATAATCAAACCAGAATACATTACTTGTGACTCTGAGGGCAACGCCTACGTCAGCGATAAAGATACGAACAGAATCATGAAGATTGACAGTCTTACTGGAAAGATTTTGAGCATCTTACTGATAGAAAACAAAGAGAATAAAGTGCTCACAATACACTGGTCGAACACGGAACCAAATTTAACTTTAAGGACAGGTAATGGAATCAGTATCTACTTCGTACCAAAGTAATATATCTAAAACCAATATTCCAAATAGGTACCATGAAATCAAAAAGAAAAGTGGGAAATCGTGAAAACATAGATGTTGGACGATTCTCGAAGACACATTATAACTATACTGTGGTCTTCGTACCATTTTCCGATTCATTCAGAACCACTACGAGCAAAAACATTTAACCACTAGTTATATAGCATCAATTCATCAAATTAGACAAGATATTTTGAAAAAACTCGTTTGTTTGACTTGTGTGTTTGACAAATGTTGTTGTCTCTTCTAAGAATAAGCTACTTCATTAATAGAATATGTGGCATGTACTTAGTTTTTCTCTGAGGTTCTATGAACGAAAACTCAAGTGATAAAAAGCTGTATTCCCGATTATTACCGGAATCATATTGTTCACAGACTACGAAAGAAGTGTAAAATGCACATGTTCCAATTTTCAAAAGATCTGTTTTGAAAATAAAGTGAGTCAAACTGTCTTCTAGTAGAATGTGTGTGTGTGTGTGTGTGTAATCTTTTATTTCTTTGTAGTTGTCAAATTTATAAATAGAATAAAGATACGGTTGATCTTTACTGATTAGTTTTGTTCACAGATGTGAAACCGAGACAAAAAAAAGTACTTTCGAATCCCAACATAGCTGTCCAATAAATTTTTGAGTTGACTCCCCTGAGTTAACGTTCTAAATGTTCCCAAAATAGTTCGGGTGTTGCAACAGTACTTCACGCAAATATGTCAAGTTACGGTTGAATCGGAGTTAAAGCAACGTGGTATATGCAGCACATTACGGAAGCTAAGTTAAGATTACAATTCATTCAACACTAATTTTAGACCATGGCTGAGTACTAGGCAAAATCTGCAGCCCGACAGAGCTTGCTGAAAGTAAAATCATATTCAATGTTGCAAACTGAGATTCTAGGACAAGGAGCCTTTGGAATTGTTTGCAAATGAATTGACGTCATGGAAAAACATCCAACCTGCGTCCATGACGTGTGACAATGACGGAAACGCCTATGTCACTGATCGATCCTGAAGATTAACAGCCTAACCGGAGAGGTTTTGAAAATACTATTCCCAGACGAAGAATAAGAAAGTGACAAGATAACTTCAACACGCTGGTCCAACACACATCCCAACTTAACTGTTAGAACTACAAAACGAATCAGCACCTATTTGAGTTTTTCCTGAATGAATTAAATTCCTAAATGACTAAATCCAAAATGGTATGGTTTACCAAAGGTATTACCCAACTGGCAACAGATATATTATCATTCATAGTAATAGAATGTACATTTCCATAACTACCTCTGGTTAGATATCCACTATGAATAGATACCATCCCAGAGACAGTAATAGAAATATCTTTTTAACAACTACATCTGGGAATGTATGGAAAGTTGTGGAGTGTCTTTGGTAACCATACTACTTTTGGATTTTGTCTTGATTCACTGAATTCACTGAAAGTCGTTTAGGAAAAACTCAACTATGTGCTCAAACAATTGTCAATTAAAACTCGCTGGTTTTTATCATGCGAATAACAATTAAGATTGTTCACACATAGCAACACTGATCCTGTCACCGACAACCAAAAATGTTGGGTTCCATGGCAACCTATGAGGGTATTCGCACTTACACCATCAACTGGGTTTATTGGGTTCCAGACCCATTCTGTCCGTCAACAATTGACACAATGTTAAAACTTTTAACTGATCGAATTTCGGTGTCGGTATGTGTAAACAAACCTTTAAACTGCGAGACTGAAGAAAAGAAATACAGGTATCTCTTTCTTTAAAAAGACGAATAATGACTTGGCTGTCTTCCGTTTCAAGTAGAATACGTAACGAGTCCAGAAAGTAGAAGTTAAGGTTTGACGGATTGCGTTCAAATTGAACGAGACATTTCTTGCTTCAGGTATAAAAGTAAAAATTTAGTACTTTTTATATTCAATTCCTACATCCGGTTTCAAATTGCTTATGATGCAATGAACAACTTGAAGGAATATTTAACTTGCGAAATCCCATATTTCATAAAAACAAAGTAAAATAAGCAATATATCATGACCTGAAGTTGTCACAGTTATTTCACTTTATTTGTAAAAATAAGCTAAATAAAAAGCTTTGTTCTCTTTGAATGCAAGCCATGGGTTTCATCTTTGGTGGTATCGAATATCTGCGCATGAGCAAACACACACATGTGTTATTCTAGTTTTTTTCAAAATGGGGAGGTTTTCATCTAATTGGATGAATTAGACGAATTTGACATATGCAGTGGTGCATGAAATAGGTGCTTTTTAAAGTTCCTCGTAAGCACAGTTGACTCTGTTGTGTAATGGTTAAAGAAGTTGGAATATAAGCGGGAGATCCTGGACTTGAACTCCACTTTTGTAAATATTCTTTTTGTCTAATTCTTCTAATTAGACAAGACTTTTGAAAAAAACTCGTATATTGAAAAATCGCCCAGTTTTGGCGGACTCTGTTTGCCGAATCATCAGAACCGTGGATTGCCCATTTGGATTAATTACCATTATTGGCTACCACTAGTTTGAATTGTGCTAACTAATTGGTGGCTCGTCAGAGCTACCTATGTGGTTGACGGGCTGTTTTTTGGTCACTTTTTTTGGAAGGTGGAGGGGA
>JBCAUG010734543.1:0-11805 GCA_038406175.1 Haplosyllis leylae | reverse complement strand
CCCCCCCCCCCCCCCCCCCCCCCCCTCCCCCCCCCCCCCCCCCCCCCCCCCCCCCCCCCCCCCCCCCCCCCCCCCCCACTCGGTCCCAGGGGGTACTTGGTCCCAGGGGAGTACTTGGTACCAGGGGTACTTGGTCCCAGGGGGTACTCAGTCCTGGGGGGTACTCAGTCCCTGGGGGTACTCACACTGAGTACCCCCCCAAAGAAATTTTTAAAAATTTAAAAAAAAAAATTTTTTTTGAAATTTTTTAAAATTTTTTATTTTAATTTTTTTTTCTGGGACATGATTCCCCGGGGATAGGTCGGCTATGCAGCGGGCGGTATGATGTGATGGATGGCCTAAGGTACGTTCACACTGAATGCGACAGGGACACTAAATTTATAAAATCCCATTTGCTAGAGACGTCGCTTTTGCTCAAGATAGATTTAGCCATGTCTTGATTTAGCAGACACTGCCCGACTCGTTCTGTTTACTCTGAGATAAAAAGGGCTTTTTAAAGAGATACAAAGTGTGTTTGTGTGTCATGTTATGCAAGAGAAGGTAGTTAGTAAAAACACCCAATGTGGCATAGTCTGCCATAGACCTACACAAGTACAGTATACCATTTTGAAAAAACCATCGCAGCAAAATTGCAGCATTCAACTGTTTTACGACATAAGATTTTACGGGGCCCTATTCTCAGCCACAGAAATAATGTTAGAATTCTGAAATGAGATTATTTTTAGACAATATAGCAGTAAATGTGAACACTGTTCTTTGAAGTTACAGATTTTTGAGAAGGTCTACAGATTCACTCAGAAAAAAACAGAAATTCATTCGCACTTAATATTATTTTATTTGTAAGCAACGTCAAAAGCATCTTTGTGTATTCCAGAAGTGATTATCGTGCATTACATATTGTAAGGAAGAACTCATTACAAAGGTATTTTTTTGCATGACAGTTTTTTCATATTGAACGCAATTTATGGCATGCCAGTTATTTTTACCAAATGAGAAGGACGTTGTCCAAGTACCTGGAACCTTTTTTTGCGAATGCCAAATAAACACCGCTTTTGCTTCCTTGAACATATGATTGACTTACGCTTAATGACTAATGGCCAAAGAGTACGTTTTGTCGCAGTGGCCAGGAACTGGATGCAAACGATTCCTTCATTTTTTTTTGTTTTTTTTTTAATTTTGGGGGACATAAGTCCTTTTTGTGGGGCCACTGATACCCCTGTTTTGGACTTATGGTGACGTCTGGCCTGGGTTTCAAAGCCAGGGTGGATCCCTCACTTGCGTGCTTCCTTGCCTGCACATGATGGATTCCCCAGATTGACCTCTGGTTTGATACCTGCTGACTGCATAGAGGTCAGCATGGCAGCCGATCCTTTTTGATCCATGTACCTGTGGACATGTCCACAAGCATTGGTGGAGGTTCAGGGTTCGAACCCACGACGGTCCGTGCCGCAAGCACAGCGCTGTAAACCGTTCGACTACTCCGGCTCGGCTTAACGATTCCTTCAGTTTGACAAATACTGTCAGTACTGATGCGTTCGGTAGAGCTACCAAATGGATTAGATCCCAGGTTACGACAAAAAGACATTCATTATAAAAGTTGTGAAGCGAAAGTCATCCTGCTCAAGTTGTTATCTCCCCGTTCTGCTGTCTTCTGGCAAGAAAGAAAAACGACCCGACAGCTCCACAAGGAAAGTAATGCAGACCTGTAGCTCCACAAGGAAAGTAATGCAGACCTGTAGCTCCACAAGGAAAGTAATGCAGACCTGTAGCTCCATTCTCAGTGCTTCTTTTTCATGTGCTGTTTGAGTCCTTGTGCTGAATTGTATTGTCTGCCGCACACTCCACATTCTAAAGACCCTGTGTGTTCTTTTCGGATGTGAGTGTATAAAGTGTTCAGGTACTTCTCTGCATGAGAACAATGCGGACAGTGGTGCAGACCGCCCGCCTTCTGTGGAGTAGATTGCTGGGAAATACCTGCCTTAGATTTTACTTCATCCCCGGGTGAAAACGTAAGAGAAGTTACGCTGGTCGAAGTAACCTTAGTGGGGTCAGTGTTACCAATCCAAGTTCTGCTAGGAATCCTGCTATAGGTAGTGCTGTGTGTACTGCTGGAATCTCTGTTGCAATGTTGATTAGAAGTGACCCACGTTTTGGCAGAAACCCTGTCATCAACGAAACAGGAAGTGCCCCACATCCCATTGGAAGTGTTGTTACCATGGCTATAGGTGCATATTGAAGACTCATCATGGTTTGGGGTACCACTCTTCCCACTGCTGGAATAACTGAAAGTTTGGTCAGAGGTACCACTCCTGATAGCACTGGAAACCCTGGCATTTTGGTCAGAGGTACCACTTCTGATGCCACTTGGAACCGTGGCATTTTGGTCAGAGCTACCACTTCTGATACCACTGGAAACCGTGGCACTTTGGTCAGAGGTACCATTCCTGATAGCACTGGATACCCTGGTATTTTGGTCAGAGGTACCACTTCTGATACCACTTGGAACCCTGGCATTTTGGGTAGAGGCACTACTTCCCGTACTACTGGAAATCCCATCATCGGCGAAACAGGACATTCCCCACATATTGCTGGCAACTTTGGCATATTGGTTGGAGGTATCACTCCCAATTTTGCTGGAATCCCTGTCATCATTGTTGGAGGGGCAAATTCTCTTACAGCTGAAAATCCCGTCACAGTCTTCAGGGCTACTGCTTCTTTTTCTAATGGAAATCCTGCCCTTGTCCTCTTGCTTCGAGATTCTGCGTGAAGTCTGGTTTCGGGTACTGCTGTGTGTACTGTTGGAAGCATTGTCATCATTATTGTAGGCAACATTGTTTTCATTATGGTTATATGTACTGAACCACATACTGGAAGCACTATCAAAGAAACAGGAAGTGCCTTTGACATCATTCCACATTTTGTGAGAAGTTTCATCATGATGACAGGTATTGCTCCACGTCATGCTGGAAGCCCCATCATCATGTTTAGAATTAATGTTCGAAGTCATATTGGAAGCTCCAATATCCTGATCAGTGTTGCTCCAAACCATGCTGGAAGCTCCGTTATTATGTTGAGGGCTGTTGATCCACATCACACTGGAAGCGTCATCATCATGGGAAGTGGCATTGCTCCACATTATACTTGAAGCTCCATTATCATATTTGGAGGTAATGTTCCACATCCTACTGGAAGCCCCAATATTCTGGTCAGAGGTATTGCTCCAGACCATGCTGGAAGCTCCAATATTATGTTGAGGGCTATTGTTCCACATCATACTGGAAGCCTCATCATCATGTTTAGAATTAATGTTCGAAGTCATATTGGAAGCTCCAATATCCTGATCAGTGTTGCTCCAGACCATGCTGGAAGCTCCATTATTATGTTGAGGGCTATTGTTCCACATCACACTGGAAGCCTCATCATCATGGGAAGTGGTATTGCTCCACATTATACTGGGAGCCTCATTACTAGGGCTGGAAGTATTGCTCCACATCATACTTGAAGCCTCATCATCATACTTAGGGTTATTGTTGCGCATCATACTAGAAGCTCCATTATGATACTTGTAGACATTGCTGCACATCATGTCAGAAGTCCCATCATGGTCAGAGGTGCTGTTCCACATCATGTTAGAGGCTTGGTTAGAAGTTCTGTGTCTTTTCTCCCCCAGGCTCTCTTTTTGCAGTTTGGCCACATGTACCTGCATCTGGGAAGTTGTTCTCAGAACTCGTTGATCTTCAGTACTTTCAGTTTGTACATCTTCTTGTGGAACCTGCTGATCTGTTTGTATGTTTCCCTTTGCTTGTTGTTGGTCTTTAGCATCCCCAGCTTGAAAAAATCCTTTCGTGTCCATGTTCCCGACCTCTCTACATGCAGATGTGGTCCTAGTTTTACTCGACGGACTTTTTATCTTCAGACAACTGTATTCCAGGGGTAACACAGTAGTTTCCTTAACATCTGCCGTTGGTATTCGCCCTCTTGGACCCTCATGATATTCAGCACCCTCTGTTGATTTATTTCCCTTCAGAACCTGTCGACTTTTAGTTCTTTGTGTAGTTTTTTGCCGATCTTTAACATCATCTGTTGTATTTTCCTTTGGCGCTTGATATTCAGCCTTTTCTACTAGCATGTTCCTTTTTGAGACATACTGATCTTCAGCACCATCTAGTGGTGACTTTTCTTGGTTTTTGTGGCATTTATGTTGGAACATAAACGACATATAATAATATAAGGTATACAAAACTAAGTAAAGGTAGTGAGGAATTGAAACGATGACTATGTGACGTACAGCAGCAGTTAAATTTACCGCATGAACAATAGGAAAAGTCTTTTATCCTCAGCGCCCTCTGTTGGTATGTTCTGTGCTGCGTCTGTGTATCCATGACGTTTCCGGTGCCGCGTACCAGCCTGAGAGTCAGACGCTGTAATCTTCCCCTGTTCTTCATGGGTTAACAATTGGGGCGCCTCTTTACTGTTGCTTCTGTAAGGCAAAAAAGGAGGCTCGCGAAATATAAATATGGGACAGTATGATGATCTTACTGCAAAAGTCTCAATTGAACGTTATCCTTTACATACCTTTTGCAAAGTTGGCACAACCCGTTGATGACCCCAGTTATTTCGTTCAGATCATCCCAGGTGTTGGCTTTGTGCACTTTAAGTTGATCAACGTCATCCATCTCAAATTCAAACTGTCCATCTGAGTGAAGTTTGATGAAGATGAAATGCAGTGCGTCTGTAACAACGCCAAACAGGGGCCCGTTTTTCTTTCTGCATCTTTCCTTTATGTGGAGGTTCAGTAGCTGCTGCATACATTGTGTAATAGACGTTTTCACTAGAGATCCCGGACGCTTGGTTTCCATGACGCCAAGGTATTTCTGATCATTTTTGTCCAGAATCAAATAGTCTGGAAATTTGGATCTTACATAAACCCCTTTGATAAGTTGGTTGTTATGAATATCCATTTCATTTTCCTCCAGGATGGGTTCCAGTAATAAGCTTATGAAACGTCTGAAAGTTTCCTCAGAGTGTGTGAAATCAAACAGTTTCTGTGTTGTGGAATTCTGGGTAAGACGCAGAAATTCGTCCTTCAGTCTCTTCCACCTGTCTGCAGGCAAGGGAACTCTCAGGTGGCTGGTTTTCTTCACAATGAATGTGGAGTGTCCTGTTTTGGTAGGCAAATACCGAGTCAGTAACTTGCCATGAATTTGAGGTGGATCTTCTGTGTTACTTCTCGTGGATCTGTGAGTTAATGCCATCGGATTGTTTCTATTCGTCAGGGAAGTGCGGGATTTGTACGTGCCCGGTTTCCGGTTCCGGTCAGGGCGCATCCCAAGCAGAAAATCTTCGAAATGTCTCCAATTCATCTGAGCCATGCTTCCATCCATAATGTAAATTTTGGGTGACTTCTGTTGGTTACAAAGGACACATGAATTATCTATCTCTTTAAAATGCTAACGTCAAATCTTCTTTCTCCAGCCTTTGGAAGCGGGCCAAAAATTTATACTGACTGACAGTTCTGGGGTGTAGTGATAAGAATTTGATATCTAAGTGTGAGGTGCAATGAAAACTGAGTTTGAGTTTGTGTGATGAGTGGATGATCAATGTCACGGGCTGTCAGAAGGCAGAGTAAACATCTTGCATTGGTCCCCGTCCGAAAAGGACGGGGTAAGCTGCTAGTTTTGTAGAAAATAAGAGATTCAGTGAATGACATTTAGGCGTACTCGAAGATTTTAATGAATTGATTTTACATTTTCATGGTGTTGTTGTAAAAGACTTACCTACAATAATCTTATGTCACACTGTGCTGTTACAGCAAAAGCAGAAAGGTCTTGAATTTTTAGACCAGAGCATTTTGGAAATCTTCCGGATGTTTCAAACGTTCACGATATTGGAAGATGTCAGGCTTGTAAATGAACACATAACTCGCAGAGAAATGAAATGTGACGGTTGAATATTTGCCAATGTGTGGCTTTTGTGCCGGTGACTGAGTGTTTCGTTTCGCATCCATAGAATGACGTAACGGGATTTCCAGAAAAAAAAGTGTTTTATTTTTGGGTTTCGGAATCATGTGGCCATTTCCATAACCCTATTTAAGTAACAAGGGTTTTGACAACTTTCTGAGGTGAAGTGCAAAAACTTTCATAAAGTTCCTTCACTTAACTCTCTCCGTGCGGTACATTCAGTAGCCTCCACGTCAGTGTCTTTGGCATACGAACCCGTAGCATAGATTAAGAGAGAGCCGAACCGCTGACCCGGGAGTTTGAACCGTTCTCTTCCCCCTTGTGCGAGCGGCTAAGTTGTGTCGGTGACGGAGGCGGGGCTTCGTGTCCAAGTTGGAGCGTGTTATGCTGCTTTGATCGGTTCAGCCGCCAAACAGGCTGATATTCATATTCATGATCTAGTGGGCGTGCTCGTATTTGGTCTTCGCGTTCATGTCCCAGTTCAGCGACTGGAGGTTTTTTAATTTGCTTTGAAGTGAGTGAATTTTTACTTTCATGTTGAGTATAGCGGGAAATTATGAGGAAATGTCGTCAAGAAAAGTCAAGTCCAGTGCTCTCATTCTTTAGATTATGGCAGCGACAAAGTTGACGATCATCACCTTGCTGATTTCTAATACGCGATAGACATCCTATGTTCAAGCCGAAAGTGGTGGGAAAACACAAGTTTAAGTTACCACATCAACCTGTATTTGAGTTAGGCAGTGTGTGTCGTGATCTGTGTGTTACATTGTCGTACCGGTGGATAAATTGACATGGTTAATGCGACAGAAGACAATTAAACAAAAAAAATAATTTAATCTTTATTGACATCATTGAAAAAAATAGAATCATAAATATTTTTGCAGAGTATTTTGCAAGGACGATTGTTCAAGCAACATATCAGCCGTTCTTCTAGAGGCGGACATGTCTCTGTGCTGCGAACACACAGACCGGTAAATCTCAACCAGTCGTCTTCTTCGTTTGGCTTGGTATTGATCGTCAGCTAGATCTTCCGATAGCCTCCGCTTTCTCGTCCTCTGTATTGTAGATTCAGTGTTTGGCTCTCTCGGAAGTTGTTCACCCTTCTGTTGTTTAACTATGTTAAGGAAACCATTTATAATGCTGCAGATCTCCCGCAATTTGTCCAAGGTGTCCCATGTGTGCCCCATCAATTCTCCACAGCTGTCCTTTTCCACCAGATAGTCTCCATCCTTAGTCAGTGTGATGAAAACGTAGTGGCGGTAGTCAGTCACAACACCGAACAGGTCAGAATTCAGCGCTTGGAGCCTTGACCAATCAGCACTAACAGTGACGTGTAGGCCCCCTTTGGTCGCGTGTGTCTTACTGCTCCTCCTGTTGCAGGCCACTACCCCAAGAGGAAGCACGTGTCTTGCTGCTGCTCCCCACTACCTATTCAAATTGAAGGATTATATTATACATCTTAACGGATTTAACATTTAACCAAGTAAGTTACATATTTCATTCATTTCCCTCCTAATCCAAACTAGATAATACTCATTCCGACATTTATGTAATATATCTCCATTTCAGTGGACTCTCAAGTTAACTCTTTCCAAATTTCGCCAATGGTTTCCACTCACTTACTTTTAATTTCACCCGCTAGTGTATCTACATTTAAAGAAAACATTACAGTACATCAAATATTGCGAAACAATTCCTCAACAAATTAAGGACTTTGTCTCCATATTTTAATTCTTTCAACAGTTCTTTCACACTTCAAAACCGTGAACGCTATCAGCTTCGCGTACCCAGGCTATCTTTGTTTGTTTCCCTTAAACCTAAGACCTAAAACAATACAAACTCCCAAGCTTATGGTTGTACTTAAATAGTCAACTACACCGCTTCCACATTCTTCATCAGTTTCACCTGTGAGGATATACATTAATAATCGACATCAGTTTACAACTTGTCGGTTTATATTTAGATCTACCATGGCTGACCAGAATGCAGCAGAAGCTACTGCAACAGAAACAGCCATTCTAGAGCAGAAACTAGAGCAACAACAATATGAAATTGACAGAATGCACTCCCTCCTCAAAGATCTACAGGAAAGAACACCGAACCCACAGGAGCTTCAGAATACTTCAGTTAATGATACAAGAACTGATGTTCCCCCGCCAGCCAATACTACAAATGCTGCCCACCCAGACCAAAACACACCAGCAGATGAAACATTTCTTCAATTTCAAAATTGGCTGAAACAAGTACTCAACCCTACTCCAACAGAACCTACCACCGATGTCACTCCATTCCAACAAGCCATATCCAAGGCATTACAAGGAGACACAGGGAAGGACCCTGATGAGACCATCACCGATCCTGTTCCCCAGCCTTGTGCTGAAGCATTAACATACTGGTTCCGTACCATCCATGCTGGATCTGAAATAGCATCTGTTTTAAAGGAGTGTCTGCGCCCCAGCAATTGTGATGCTCTATCCACTGTAACTATAAATGAAGAAATCAAAAAGTCCATGTCACGCGCTGATGACTCAAAGGATCAGCGCATGAAATGGCTCTGCAATGGAATTACCAAAGCAGCCCAACCTCTCGCCACAGCATGGAGTCAGCTCCTTTAGTTGGAATTCGCAGTAAGACAACCATCAAACAGAGATACCACTCTCGACCCTGAAGTAGAGCTTTCACCTCCAGACACCATGGTTCCTCTGGATGACACAACTAACCTGAATTTAAGTGAAGTGATTCGCCACATTAAATTGTCCCTCAAGTGTTTGGGTTTTGTTCACGTCCAGGCAGTACAAAAAAGGTGACTTGACCTGCAGTACAAGTTGTCCGGTGCAGCCAAAGAGCTTGCAGAACCTTCACAACCATTCGACAATAATATGTTTGGTCCGGATCTAAAAAAGAAAATCTCTGAATTAGAAGCACAAAACAAGTTCACTTCAAAAATCTCTAATAAGGGAAAAATTGTACCGAAGCAGCGATACAACCCTTTTTTAGCCCCGCGCAGGGGCCAGCCACCCCTCAGAACTCAAGGCGCTGGCCGTGGATACGGAGTCAACCTGTACCCATACAACCATTACCAACAAAATTGGCAAACATCCTACAATGCGCCATGGCAAAACAATCGCCAAAATTACCAGCATCAGCGCCCACAGCAAAGCCAAAATTTCAACAACCCAAACCAGCGCTCCCGCAACCAACCAAACCAAAATCGCCGTCAAAACATCAGAGGGCACAGCAACAGCCGAAAATAAATAACAACAGTGCTGAAAACAAAAAGGTATTGCATTTATTCCCTGAAATTCCAAAACCAAACCTGCCAGTCGGTGGTAGAGTGAAACATTTTAAAAGTGAATGGTACAATCTTACAAAAGATCCAAAATTGCTGCAAATGGTTTTTGGTGCTGAAATAAAACTTGTGAAACATCCCACAGGTTCACACATACAACCAATATCTATGAATTCTGCACAACGTTGCGCTGCTCGCGAACATGTCCACAAATTGCTTGCAAAGAAAGCCATTGTTCCATGCAAGAAGTTGCCAGGAGACTTCATCAGTAACATTTTCCTCGTTCCCAAAACTGATTCAGGTTGGAGACTGATTCTGAATTTGAAACAATTCAACACTTTCACCAAAACAATTCATTTCAAAATGGAAACTTTGACCCAGATCTTGTTCCTCGTAAATGAAAATTGGTACATGACAGGAATTGACCTGGAAGACGCATTCCTCACGATTCCTCTCAAATGGTACTATACTAGATACGTGAAATTTGAATTCGAGGGAAAAATCTTCAAATTCCTTTGCCTCCCATTCGGTTTTAAAGATTCGCCCCGCATTTTTACTAAAATTATGCGGATCGTCGTCAGTAAATTACGCACTCAAAATCACATTTTGACATTTTATTTGGATGACTCCTGGCAAACTGGAAAAGATTACTCCTCAGCTTTGGAAAACTGCATTGCCACATACTCCCTCCTTCTCAAAGTCGGATTCCTGCCTAATCTAAAGAAATCATGTCTCGTTCCCTCTCAAAAAATAACAATCCTGGGTACATGTATTGATTCCACAACAATGACAGTCTCCCTACCTGAAAAGAAAGAGAAATCATTACTTGACCTCATAAATAGAACTCTCAACATGCACCACATGTCAATTAGACATCTTGCTAGAGTTATAGGAAAACTCATCTCTTGTATGGTTGCATGTCCTTTCGGAAAACTACACTACAGAAATCTTGAGAGAACAAAAATCAGGTTCTTGAAATTGAATTGTGGGAAATGGTCTTCAAACTGTAGACTTTCTTTCACAGCCCATGAAGACTTGATTTGGTGGAAAAATAACCTCCCTCATACATCAGCCCCAATTTGCAGAAAATCACCTGGTCCTACAATTTTCATGGATGCCTGCACCTG
Organism: Haplosyllis leylae; assembly: GCA_038406175.1. Taxonomy (NCBI): domain Eukaryota; kingdom Metazoa; phylum Annelida; class Polychaeta; order Phyllodocida; family Syllidae; genus Haplosyllis; species Haplosyllis leylae. Next base: position 1,429 of record JBCAUG010734543.1, on the reverse strand, counting down.
GGGATGGGGCTGTTTTTTCGAAGGCAAGTTTGCCAATGGACATTTCTCTATTGCAGAACAACCTCTGTCAATCAATACAAAAGAAACCCTGGCAATCCTTTATGGTATCAAATCTTTCTTGCCTTTCCTTAAGAACAAGACAGTTAGGATCCTGTCAGATTCAACCACTGCAATTTCATATGTAAAAAATTTCGGCGGCATGCAATCCGAACTCAGATCTAAAATCGCTCTTGATCTATGGAATTTAGCTCATGATAACAATATGTGGTACGAAATTTCTCACATTCCCGGAATTTTGAATGTCGAAAGCGACTACGCCTCCCGCGTTATGTCTGAGAGAACGGAATGGCAATTGAATCCAAATATTTTTTCCAAACTTTGTGAACACTTTTGCATAACACCTACAGTGGAACTGTTTGCTTCAAGATTAAATACCCAGCTACCACGATACATGTCATTTGGTCCTGACCCTTATTGCGAAATTGTGGACTGTTTCACAGTTCCGTGGACATCAGAGGAATGTTATTACTTATTTTGTCCATTCAATTTAATCAACAGGTGTCTAGCCAAAATAAGAAGAGAAAAAACACCAAAAGTTCTGGCCATCCTACCAAAATGGCCAAATCAACCATGGTTTTCTATGATGTTAACTATGCTGCAAAACTACCCCGTTCAACTCATCATAGACAAGGATACATTGATCTTACCTTGGGACTCAAGTATACAGCACCCCAATTTGAAGAAATTAACTCTCCTTTCGGTCGTGCTCTCTGGCACCGGTACATCCAATATAGAGTTCAGCCAGACACTGCAATAAGAATAATATCCAGTTTCGACGAACATACAGCAAGAAATTACTCTACCAGAACTAAACTATGGTTCTTGTTTTGTCAGCCCCGCAAAATAAATCCATTGCATCCTACACCTCAACAAATTTTAGAACATTTAGCTGAAGAAAGCGAACGAGAAGCTGCAAAATCAAGAACTGTGTTAACATGGATATTGCCACGAAAATACCACAAGTTCATGTACACTAATGATGTTTCTCGCCTCTGCAACAAACGCTGCACAAAAAGTTTAACCAGTGAACCTAGGCTTAGAGAATTTGTGTGGGATCCAAAGATGATAATTGACTTCTACATTAAGGGCAAAGCACCAGAAATGCTTACTTTAATGGAGCTCTCACAAAAGACCGCAGTTCTGCTTCTCCTCGCTACAGCAAAACACCCAAGTGAAATAAGAAATTTGACTCTTGCGAACTACAAGAAAACAAATAAACAGTTCATATTCAGGTTACTTCGTCACACTAAAACATCAAGGCATAATCGCTCCGAAGACAGAACAATAACAATAACAGGGGGGCGCAACGTGCTTAAAGCGGAAGTGACGTGAGGTGACGCTATTTATTTATTCGCGCAGGCGCAAGTGA
>JBCAUG010734532.1:0-11805 GCA_038406175.1 Haplosyllis leylae | reverse complement strand
TTTGAAACCAGGACCTCTGGATCCTGAGACCAATGCTCTACCCCTGAGCTAGGGAGGAATCTGTTGGGCAGGAGATTACTGAAGTGAAGTGAGCTTTGTTTCATGCACCACTTCACATGTTGGACTTTGTTCGTTTCAAGAATCAATAGAGCATGACTTTATAAAGGCCATGCAGATTCAGGCTGGTAACTTATTGTTGACTTAGCTCAGGGGTAGAGCACTGGTCTCAGGATCCGGAGGTCCTCGTTTCAAACTTTTTGCGAATTTTTTTTTGTGTCTTCCCTGTGCCAAGATCTGTCAGATAATCTGACAGAAACGCCTATGGTGAAAAACTCAAATGGCCTCAAAAATTTATTTGTTTCAAACACCAGGTTCCACGCGATCAGGGATAGAAGACCATGTCTCACTGTTTTATTTACTAATTATCGCAAGCAAATTGGTAATACAGTGACTACAGAATTATCCATGGGAATCAACGTAATTAATGACTGATTTCAGGCACCATTTTGGGAACATTCGTACACAAATTAACGAATTCTGACGTTTTCGTACCCACGTGGAGCAGCGACAACATTCATCATGGCATTACAAAATGTATTAATAATCATTTGAAATTTGCTGCAAATGATATTCAAGCTTTCTAATGATTAGCAATAAGTGATATAATCTAAACATTTTTTTGTCAAACGTAGAAACAAAATGGCACATTTATCAAAAGAAAGTTCCTGGAAATTCCTTAGCGTATATGTAAACAGTGAAGAGTTGTCACTTCCAAAGGCTGTGTCTGCAGTGTGCACCTGAAGTGGACAAAAGTAATCAAAGGGATTGAAGATTGAGACACTTAAAAAACTTCCGCACCTTATATAAAGTCTCTTTTTTTAAATATTAGTCACAGATCTAGTTCACTTGTCTTTGGCATGCGACTTAAACACCATATGGACGAACACCACCAAAACCATTTATGAAATGATGTTTCTGGAGATATATTTTTTCAGTTGCGCAACAAAAATGAAGAACATTTTAAAAATTGATAAGAGCTTAGTAATTTATGACGACATTCACTTCGAAAGAATGTTTATCTCTTCATCCCACCGTTAGAAATTGGGAATTTGATAAGCAAACTCAAACAATGGCAACCACAACATGAAATATCACCACAACAAAGAAACAAAGCAACAAAAAGCATCCACACAAAATATCAAATATCAATCATGAGAGGTAACCGTACAGATATTCACCGTGTTCTCACAGCCGTCCATCCTTTTTTTACCTTCAGGGCATCCAAAATGTAAGAAGTCGTTGTAATTTTTCAGGTTTCTGAAGCAAGTAAAACAGATGTACTTTTTTCAACCGTTTCTTATTATTGGCATCATGGTTCGGGTGCTTGAATGTGATCGCTTTGACCCAGAAAAAATATGGTATTGGATTATTTGGGACCATAATTGGGATTTTCACGAAAATCTGGTTTCCGGAATTATTCGGAATAATGTCTCCATTACTCATTTTTCGCAGGGTTTTTTGACATAAGTCGACTAAGAAGTTCATTATCAAATCAAAAATCATAAGTGTACATCCATCGTTGAAATTTACTCTGAGTATTTAGTTTCGTTTTTGACCACTGAGCCTTTCCTATGTCATTTGCAAATTAGGCATAATTTAAACTGCTTAAGATCATGCAAGGATTAAACTCAGGCTTCGCGTAAATGCAGGAAATATTTTATTCTTGATTTCATAGCTTTGAAGTCAAATTTGCGTAATATGTCACATTGGAGCCAAAAAGAGAATGTGTACATTATAGTGTTTTTGTTTTCTTAGGAAGAAATAATTTTTTATATTGGCTCAAGTTTAAAACAAAAGTTAAAGAAAAAATATTTGATTTCAGTTTTATGTCAATGAGTGCTTCTTTATCGGTGACTCGTAGCGGTACCTTATTGATGGAAACGGGGTTGCTGCACGACTATTTTGGAAATTTTTTGACATGAGATGAAAGATATTATTTTCATGTGGTGCATGCATAGTGAGATTGAACCCATGCGAGGTGAGAATGAAATGAGCCTTGGAAAGCAAGAAAAACTCAAAATTTCATTTTAGGTGGAGGGGACCTTTATTGACCATTCCTGATTAGCTAATCTTGTTGGCCATTTTGGATGGCAGGCATTACTGAGAATGAATGATAAGTGGGCTAATTTGAAGTTTGGGGCATATTTGGTGACTCATAGAGAGTTACCTTATTGATGGAAACAGGGTTGCTTGATGACTATTTTGGGAATTTTTCCATGCAAGGTAAAAGATATTATTTTTGCATGGAGGGAAGTATGGGAGGTCAGATTGAACCCACTCTCAGTGATATTGAAATGAACATCGAAACAAACATCCCAGCTGGGAGGAGGGGTCTGGCCAGATAACAGTAGGGGCCAGATTGGGGGGAGGGGTTGGAGCCAGATTGGGGGCCAGAGGTCCTGCCCAGGGGGTACCCTCAATCTTGGATGGGGCACCAGACATGGGTGGGGTACCAGACATGGATGGGATACCAGATAGTTAATGGGATACCAGATAGTAGATGGGGTGTCAGACATGGGTGGCACACCAGACAGGAATGGGGTTCCAGTCATGGATGGGGGTATCAGACATGGATGGGGTACCAAATAATTGATGGGGTACCAGATAGTAGATGGGATACTAGACTGTGAATGGGATACCAAATCAAGGATGGGGTACCAGATAGGGTGGGCTACCAGGGAGGGTACCAATGTGGCCCCCACTCCCATCTGACTCCACTAGGTGCCACGGAACATTAACGAGTCACCAAAGTAAAATTCTTCACTCATTAATATTAAATGTTGTCTTCTGTTCTGTTTTGCTGAACAATTTGATATTTTTCTTCAACTTACACACATGTTTTCCAACATATTCTATTCCGCTATTGCCTTACTGAGAAATGAAATGTTGCATAATCAATTTTGCAGCAAGTCGTATACTGAACAAAACGAATGACGTCTTGAATCAAACGAACCCAAGCCTCAACCTATTAGTCTAAATTCAATAAGAAAAACTACAATATGATTGATCATCTACAATAGTAGACCCAGTGTGATCTTGTGATGGATGGATTCAATACCTCACCGCTCAAAGTCGACCGCTTCACAAAATTATTCAACGGGGAGCTAGATAGAAAACACCCTTTTTAACTCATTCTTAATCGAATTTCGCTGTTGGAAATCGTTTAGTTAAATTTGCCATTTGAGGCAGATATTCTTAATACAGATAAAAGCAGCCGGTGGTCTTGCAGTCATGGCTTTCGGTATCCAGGTTCTTAATATCAGTCAGAATATTTACGAAACAGAAACTCTTTGAAGTTTTTAAATCCTTCAGATAACAGTGCCCACGTGAGTTTCGACAAGTGAACACCTAAATAGATTAAATCGATTTTCCTGCAGTAGTAATTCACGCTCTTTTGTAGCGACAACGTGTTGCAGACCGAAAGGTCTCTCTTTGATGAACCCATCCGCTAATTCTCAATGTCAGGAAGTGGAAGAATTGACGATACAAACGCTTTTTTGAAATAGAAGCCTTGCGTCGGAAATGGATGCCACACAAAAGATACCTTCTCCTCACAATGCATTCTGCTTGATTAAGCTCAAAATTGGTGAGCTGAATGAAGACTTCTGAGGTATTGGAACAAATGTGTATGTTGACATTTGAAAGAGAGGGAAGTGGTAAACATGAAACAAAATGTAACAGATTGTAGTGAACTAATAAACTATTTGAGGAGTTTGGAATCTATTGGTAGCAATTCTAAGCTCTTGTGGTCAATGCATGCTGCACGGCAATGCAGTTACAATGATTTACCCCCTCAAATGCATACATGTACCGATCATGTACAGATCATGTCTACATCTGTCTACTCCCTCAGGAAATACCCAATCAGAGTCCCCACATCACATGCAGAAAGTGCAACAGCCAATTAGGCCATTGCATGATCCAGTCAACTGATCATAGCATGACATATCAGTGTGTATCCTTACTCATCCCCTCACCTTCCTACAGCAATAACTACTGGTTCAATCATGATGAGACTAGTGACAGACCTAGTTAGCATGTCCCAGTACCTGGGTTAACCATAAAAAGGGGCTAAATAGCTCCAGTCTTTCCCTAAGTTCTTACCCCCTCAAGGGAACTACTTTGTGTGGTAGACTTGATATTCTGGTACTCAGGCTTTGAGTATTTAAGGGAGGCATGCTCTATGAAAGTGAGTATTTAAGGGAGGCATGCCCTATGAAAGTAGGACCTACAGAAAAGCCACCATACTGTTAAGTGCCAAAAATAGCAACAGCAGGAACTTCTCAGGTAACTTTGAGGAGTTGAGCTGACTCTCCCCTCAGGATCTCTCAAATTGCATGTTCTGGCTATCTGTACCACTTGTAGATGTTTTGGCCATGCCTTTGGATCCTGAGGAGGTGGTGGAGCCAGACCAATCCCTCAAACACAACATGTTACTTAAATGCAATTTTAATAAACCTATGTCCATTGTATAATTAAAAGTGAGGAGTTGACTTGAATTTCTTAATGTAATGTATTTAAGCACTTGTACTTATGAATGTCCTTATTTTGCAAAGTTTCTTAACTGTACTCTTTCCTGTTAGCAGTACTTCCCTCTGCTAGTTGTATTATTGTGCCAGATGTATTCTGCATAGCTGCATTGTATTTGACTGTATTCCATGTGCCACTACTATTTTGTGTATTTGGACTCCTAAGAATGTGTCTACGTGTGCTGTCTGCAAACTGTGTTCCCATTGACTTTCTAACCCCTCACTGCATGAATATGCATTCCAAGGACTTAGAGGAGAGTTATTGGACCATTAAAGTTGTCTCCTCAGTGCTTCCTAACTGTTCTACACCAACCAGTCTAAGGAGTAATCAATAAAGACTGTGCCTAAACTGAGTGTTTGTATTCTTCACAGACTGAGTGTTTCAGTGGAGACACTCACTAACTCAACTGCCAGGATACTGGAGTTCTAGTGAGCTCCCCCACAATCTTACCCCCTCACAAAGTAGTACAGTCAGCAACTCCTTCCTTCCAATAGGTTCAGTGCATGAACTAACACCCACGAACAACTGCTGTCACCCCCTGAGATTAAATGACTCTTGCTCTCCTCACTGACCAGGTGAAAGCTCATTTGTGACTGGTAACGAGCTTAAGACAGTAAAAATCAAAAATCAGCTAAATAGTAAAATTTGGTGACAAAAAGTAAATGAGGAATTGAAAACCTTTGTTACTCGGGATGCGCCCTATTGCAGTTACATTGATTTGTTCACAGAAAAGTAGATGACCTCTTTCTCATACTTCAGTGCGGTAAATTAACATTCCTTTCTCTGTGAAGAATCAATTGATTACTCGGTAATGTCAACAAATTACACATTAGTTTTTTTGACGTAATGATAAATTAGCTGAAAGTGAATTGCAATGAAAAATCAACAGGGAAACAAATATTGACCAAAGGGAGTTCTACGGATCGATTAAACATTTCACACAATTGAAATGTGATGTCGACATAAAAACGTGACGAACACTTTAATTACTCAAGAATCAATATTTTTATGAAGTGTAATGTGGATAAACTCCTCCGCGACAGCCGCATGGTCCATGTTCTTGTTAGATAGAAAATATAATGAAGGGTCAGTGTTCAGATGTTAGCTGTGTTGAAGTTGCTGCTGAGTTTGCTGCAGTTTGCTTCGAAGTGGCATTTATTTCTGTGCGGTAAATTGAATGCTTATTCATAAAACACACACAATGGCTTCTCATAGAAAACAATTGCCCGCTACATTATCTCCGTTGCTGACATTATATTATCTTAACAAAAAGTTTTGTTGTGTAAAAACACCTATTGTTCAGAAAATATCTTCAGCAGTTAATGACTTTCCCCAAAAGAGAATGTAAATCAGATAACCGGCTTACTGACTCCTAAAACATAGATAGCCTTATTAACCTATCAACATGATGTGCATTTAATGTATAATCTCTTGATAACATGCTTTTGTGTCTATGGTTTGTCATCAAAAGCTTCATAAATATTTGAAAACTGGATGATGATACTTTTTTGTATCCACTAATTTCTAGACAACTTTTCTCAACAGTCCTGATTTTCCTCTTCTAAATCGATAAAGTTTCATTATGTAAGACCTAATTTTTCCTAAGTCTGACTCATTTTTCTTGTGGACTAGATTCGAGACAACTTTTTTTATTAGTCCGGACATTTAGGACACACCCTGCAGGAAGTTCGGTAAATTTGGACTGTTTTTGAGCATATCAATAAATTCTGGCTGGATTTTATGATAGTCCTCTGTGTGAAAATATATTTGGAAGCATGAATTAATAAATTACAAGAATGTCCTCCTGCGTGAACGCAAGAGGCATACCGACCGCGGCGGAGCCGACTTGTCCGGGAAGGGGGGTACTCAGCCTGACTTGTACGAGGGGGGGGTACTCAGCCTGAGGCTGGACTGAGTACCCCCCTGCCTGGACTGAGTACCCCCCAGCTGGACTGAGTACCCCCCAGCTGGACTGGGTACCACCCCAGCTGGACTGAATACCCCCCCCAACCGGCTGGACTGAGTACCCCCCCCCGGCTGGGACTGAGTACCCCCCAGCTGGGACTGATTACCCCTCCTGTGGACAGACAGACACCTGTGAAAACAGTACCTCCTCTCGTACTACGTACGCGGTCGGTAGATATGTTAGAATTTTTCTACTGTGCACAAGGATGGGAGTCCTAACAATCCACCCCGAAGGAACATCACCAATTTCAGACTAAAACGACAATATCAATAATTTAAGACCTATTAAAGTCAATGGGTAGATTTTTTAGGGATTTTTTCATTGATAACTCCACAAATATCACATACATCTGAGTATCCACTTTGAAAATTATTACATAGTAAAAGTTTGTGTAGAGAGATTTTTTACCAAATACTATTTAAAGTTAATTGTGCAGGAAATCAAAGGAAATTTAAATTTCATTTGACCACATTATGTTTATAATTCTGACGACTGAGAACAAACTAGTTCAAACTGGTTCAAACAGGTTTTATCAATCAGTAATTTCTGACTCTCCTAATGTTACTATTGCAAAACCCACAGAAATCGTCATTTTCTGACATCTTCTCAGAAATTACTGAACAAAAATGTAAGTTGTCAGAATTACTGATTGGACATTAGTCAGAATTTTCTGAGCATGTGCTTGTTTTTGTCATTTTTAACCTACTTCTAAATTGAAAACTTGAGATATGGCCATGTCACTTGCCTCATATCACTAACATACAATTTTTATTGCAAGAATGAGTTTTGTAAGGTCACCAGTGGAGGTTGCACCATTAAAAAACTAAAATTTCCTTAGACTTACATGGCAAGCAAAAAGTCACATTACTCATTACTCATTTCTCCGTTTTAGCCAGAAATTTGTAATGTTCCTTCAGGGTGCAACCATGTATACACTGTTGTCAGAATTTTCTGACTTCCTCAAATGGAAAGAATTTTCTGAACTTCCTACAGGGTGTCCAGAGAGCTTATTTGCCTCCCCTTCTCTATCGATAAAGCTTATTTTTTAGACCTAATTTTCCTGAACTCAAAAGTAAGCTGTCCAGCTAATTTCTTATTGATCTAGAACCTATCAAAAAGCTATCAAAAGTTACATTTCCGAACCAGCTAGACAATATTGATCATTCAAGGTCTTCAAAGTTAGTTGAAAGTCATGCAAAACAGCACTGCCTGAACAAAAGAACATTTTTTCACATTACATCACAGAAATATGGGTTGGCCTTCAAAAATAGGGAATGTCATACTGGTCTTACCAGTTAACTTGGAACCAAATAATTTATGGTTGGTCTGATTGGTGCACTGAAATCGTTTACAGTTTAGTTTTCAATGTCATGATAAAACTACCTGAAGCATTTTGTCAAGAAAATGAATACAAGTAGAAGAATAATAATTTTAGATTTTAGTTCCCAAGATGATGATCTTTTTTTTCTCTCACCCAAGTAAGCTGTCTCTTTTTAATCATTAATCCATGAGAAACGAAATGAGAAGTTGTGATACCAACTGGGATGTAATGCATCTCATGTCTCTCGAAGGTACATCGCTAGAGTAGCTTTTATGATGATTAATGGAACGAAAGTCTGTCGTTATACAATCCAGTTTTTCCATAATTGTCACTGAATTCGATGAATTCAATGAATTTAACATTTGGTGATGTCACTGAAACAAGGTCACCTACATTTAGTGACTGTCACTATGTGAAGAAGACACCATTTAGTCTTGATTATTGCTTACTTTCTATGTTTTCCATTTTTTGACACATTATTAAATATATCCTGTCATTTGTAAATAAATGTCATAATTTCCATTTATTTATAGAAAGAACCTTGCATTTTATTTTATGGTGACCTGCTTGTTTCACAGACACATCACTATCAATCAAATTCAATGAATTCATCGAATTCGATGAAAACAATATGGAAAAACTCGATTGTTTGCTTTGAGACTAATTGTACAAGTATATTTTCCAAGAAACTCTGTAGTTTTGAATCTGCACAACGTCGTGAATAAACTGAGCGTGACGTTCCTCGTGAAATTACAGGGGTTGGGAGTCGATTTAACTAAGATAAGATCTTTTCTTGACATGCAAGAAGAAGTGGTGATTACAAAGAATTAAAAAAATCATTAAGCATATGACACACATGTACTGCACACCAGCCTTACAGTTTCGTAATTGGTAATATATCTTTGGGCAAAGATGTGCGTTCTTCAATGTTACACTCAAAAAGTAAGGCGTTGTAATTCAGTTTTCCCACCATTCTGAACCATTACTGGGATCAATTAACAGAGGACGTGACCCCTGAAGATAAGGTCGTGAAAACAGCCACTGAGATTTGTTTTCAGTTTCCTCCTACCTAAATTCTGGATCCGCCTAAAAGTTTTCGGAGTTAGTATCAACCTAGAAATTATAAACTAAGCCTTCAAATGTGACCAATTTGGTGAGGTTCATGCCATATAATTTATGGCACATCGGCCATAATATTTGGTCGTGTAACGTAAAATTATCAAATTTGGGTAAACAGGGGGGGGGGGAGAGGCCACAGATCTGTTCAGGAAAGTCCTGTTATGTTTTTCTGTAAAAATGTGAGGACAGAACTTCTTGTTCATAATTTAATTATCCTTTTGAATTGTACTAACTAACCACATTGTGGATACAAACATTGACCATCATCCCACGCAGGTATCGAATCATGGCTGGTCATCAACTCACGAAAGTCTTGGACCTGCTCCCGTCGTTCAACCATCATATAATGTTGTATCAACAAACTCATTAGCGGGTTTGGGGGCGCAAGTAATGTGCCCCGCCCTTTTTGGTTTACAATTCTTTCTGGTTGGTTTTTGAAAATAAATCTTTCCGAATTTAATTAGGTTGATTCTCCCTTGGGTTTGGCGCACCATCTGATAAATTCTGAAGCCGCCCCTGGAAGCAGAGAGCTTTGTTAGTGCGACATCCTATCATTTATTTCTATTTGATTTCATTTTATCATGAAACAAGAAAGTCCTCTTGCGGAAAACCGCACGAGGCGTACCACCCGCAGCATAGCCTGTCCCGGGGGAGGGGGGGTTTCCCCATCTGAGACTGGGGTACCCCCTGAAGGGACATGGGACCACAGACCAGAAAAAGAACCAGGGACTGGGGTACCCTTCAAGAAAGGACATAGAACCTGAGACCTTGGAAAGAACCTGGGACTGGGATACCCCCCACCCGGGTGGTAGACAGACAGACAAACTGAAAACATTACCTTTCCCATTCCTTCGGAATGCTGGAATTTTATTCGAAAATATGCCAACTGGACAGACAGAAATCGGTCTATCGGTCGGTCTTACCAAAGTAATGGGCTCAGTGAAGCCAATTTCTGCATTCAAATAATTTGTTCGAGCGTATCCCGTTTTGTGCTCATGTCACCAGAAAATGAAACCATAGATATCACCCACACTTGCTGTTTGAAAGCAATACGTACATTTTTCTAATAATGCAAAGGAACAATTTTTCATGAGAAGCTAAAGCCAACCACGGGTAATTGTTGCCACTTACCGACTTAGCAATGTAGTAATGGAATTTTATCCATTATCGTTGAGACATTATGAAATCATTATTTGCAGACTGCTTTTAGTAAAATTGTCCTACGAATCAAGGCAATCAGACTGAATTTGAAAGGTACAGAACCTTGCTGAATGTACCCTGATATCTGAAAGATAAAAATGGAGGTACTTTCGTCTGTCTCCCTTGGAACCTAACTCCTCTCTTTCAAATTTTCAAAAATTAAAATCGACCAGTAAATTCTTAAATCGTTGTGTCAATAACTAATAGTTTAGTTTCGTTCATGTTCTGTATTCGAAATTGTTGGTCACTGTTATTGGAACGAATATTCGTGGCAATAAACATCAAATAAATTGATCTTAATGAAGCAAATGTGAAAATCCTGCACATTCTGGCTGATTGTTTTGAACTTTGTGCGTCTGCAAAATGGCGTGTCGGAGGAAATCAAGTTGAATTTTGTTTAGTTTTGTCATTGTTGTTCACTTTGCAACCTAATGTTTTCGAAAGTATTGTCTTCACATCGCCAGTTCTTTCACTAGAAGTAAAAGACACTAATTTCTCAGTGACACACAAAAATCAAACCGTACTGTCGTTCACAATGGTGAAAATTTACTCTTGAGACATTGAACTTTTACAGTGAAAAAACATTTCCAAAATAGTGCTGACAGCAATTTTGAACTGAGAGTTGGCAGATATGCTGTGACGACCCTCACTTATGTATTAATCTGTTCTATCCAAAATCAATTTCAAACCGTTTTTATTTCTCTTCTGCAAAATGTTTAATTCATGAGTGACAGAGAGTTTTGGCCTGGCACATTGGAATTAGACGGTATATTGAGGCGTAATTGCGCATAGATTTCTTGGTATGGATTTTACTCGGGTTATATGTTCATTGCCTGCGGCATCTTACTAAAAGCTAGTTATTTGTCCGTAAGACATTTCCGGTATTCACTTGTGTCGAAATGATGCCAAATGGCTTTGAGAACCTAAACACTTACAAACTGCCGCAAGTTTACTTGACTTCCACAGGCAGAACAGACGGCGTTTGAAATTACTTTTTTGTGTGGTGGTCTGCAGAATAATTTCACAGCCATTTCGGTTTGAATGACACTTGTATTAATTGATATATTTGGTTATTTATGTCCTGGAAATAAAGGTGTAAAATTGGTATTAGGTAGTTGACAATGTTGTGTGGAACTCTCCCACCCCGATCATTCATTGTCAGCAATTACTATGTTTCTGCACTGTATTGAAACGTTAACAACTTCAATGCATTTACAAACGAGGTACCTTCATAATTCCCACAGAAAATGCCGTCCGTCAATTTTTTTCTTTGGATCATTCCAAAAACGACAATAATGCGTCAAAATTAAGGTTATTACAGAAGTCCCGTGTTATTCCTCTACTAATTTCTTATGATAATTTGTTATTGATGTGAAGCGTTGGCCAATCCACACAACAATTTCCTGTTTTCAATTGTTTACAAATTTTGGGTGTGTGCACCCCCGCCTCTCCACAGGGATTCGTAGATTTGTTATTACCGCCTGCTTACCTAGTACGAGGGAAGGTACTGTTTTCACAGGTGTCTGTCTGTCCACAGAGGGGGGGGGGGTACTCAGTCCCTCAGCCGGGGGGGAGTACTCAGTCCCACAGCCGGGGGGCCATACTCAGT